>CAUYTI010139194.1:0-31578 GCA_963575145.1 Galago senegalensis | reverse complement strand
CAACCAAAAAATAGCCGGGCGTTTGTGGCGGGCGCCTGTGGTCCCAGCTACTTGGGAGGCAGAGGCAGGAGACTCGCTTGAGCCCAGGAGTTGGAGGTTGCTGTGAGCTGTAATGCCATGGCACTCTACCCAGGGGGACAGATTGAGGCTCTGTCTCAAAAAAAATAAAAATAAAAATAAAATTCTTCTGTGATACCTCATAGCCTTTAGAAAGATTTGGCATAATATACATGAGAGTGATCCTATCTCCCAATTTATACTTATTCAGTGCAATTAATAATTGATTGCTCTTTTACTTTCAAAAATGTTCCAGTTTGGGTGACAGATTATTCAGCCACTCTGTTCTTGATCTTTTTTGTCTTTCCTTTCCAGAAAAACAGGAGATTTGGTTCTTGTCCTGCTTCCCACCTTTCCTGGTTGCTTGAACCAGGTCTCTTCCAAGGCCTCCAGCTTCTTAACATCTTTAAGTGCATATTGCTAGGCAATGAATTTAAAAGTTTAGTGTCTAGTTAAGGTACGCTAGGGACTTCTAATAAGGTATGTAATAGAACGTGTGTGAGTTTCGAGTCTCTGATTCTGCTACCCCTTTGTTTAAATTACTTTAAGACCAGTATTTTCCCTTTGTTTTCGTAGTAAATAATCCCATGAGGTCAGTTAGGTAACATAAATGTCTGTATATTCTTTCAGAGTGATGAAAATCATTAAGTGATATAACTGGTTAACGAAAAGAAGTAAATTAGGATCCTAAGAGCCCTCCCTGATCTCTTAACAATTACACTGGTGCTGTTTACTGTATTAGCTATACATGGGAATGTTGTCCAGCTTGTAGCTTACTTTGAAGGTACCATGCAGTCACGTTGTATTTTTTTATTTAATCAAACTATTTCCTAATTGTTCCCCAGAGAAGCCACATTTGTTTCTTCCTCTTGGCTGGTGTTTTCACCCCCCCCTTCTTAGAATACTTTTATTTTCTGTTTACCAAGTCTTAACCTTTCTCAAGACCTTAAATCTCACTTCTCCCATGAAATATTTTTTCATTGTCTGCATTCTGTGTGATTATTCCTATTACATAATTCCTGTAGTGCCACTAAATCATGCCATATGTATGACAGCATTTTCTAGTTTTCATAATGGTAATGTGAATATCACTTTCATTAAAATGTTTGTTGCCAAGTTTTGGGCATATATGGTAGTTTAATACTTAATGGTTAAGTATCTGTAGCTTTTGTGGGCTCATAGGTCATTGGGTAAGTACTCCAGAAAGCATCACTTGAAAAAATTAATTCTTGCATGTTTGATAGCTTAGAATACTGTCAACATGCTTCAAAGTGAATAAATACTGGTATTTCTAGCTGGCAGATAGATGAAGCAAAAAATTGGATTCTGAGGTCATTTCAACTATAAAAGAAATCATATTAGACAGAAAAAGTTATTTACAATTCTCCATGCATAAGCTAAACTAAAAAGCTTCACTATAAGATTTTCTTCATAATCTAACTTTTTTTCCCTAAGTCTTTCAGTATAAGATTTTTTAGAACTTGGTAAATTTACCTCTTTCAACTTGTTCAGCACATTACCAAAAATTGCCTTCAGAAAGGCTAAAATTAAAACAAAAACTGCTGTCAAACTTTTTTTACAGGTCCATTCTGTCTACCTTTTCTGGTCTCTTTCGTTCACATGTATTCATTCCATAAAGCATAAATAATATTGGGGATTTCTGTTGCCGCCTAAGATTACTACTTGTCTGTTTGGTTCTATTGGTTATGGTAAACTGGTTATTATATTATTATTCAAGGCTGGGCACAGTGGCTTACGCCTGTAATCCTAACACTCTGAGACCAAGGCACATGGATCACTTGAGCTCAGGTGTTTGAGACCACCCTTAGCAAGAGCAAGACCCCATCTCTACTAAAAATAGAAAAAGTAGCCAGGCATTATGGCAGGTGCCTGTAGTCCCAGCTACTTGGGAAGCTGAGGGAGAAGGATCACTTGAGCTTAGAAGTTGGAGGTTGTCGTGAGCTATCATGATGCTATGCACTCTACCCAGGGCAACAGAGTGAGACTCTTTCAAAATATATATGTATATTTACATATGTATATGTATTTCTATATATTATTTATTTATTTATATACATATATAAATTATTCAACTGCCTCTGCCCTGAACACTCTACTAATCCATTATCGATTTGAGCGGTGCCTGGAGCTCAAAGGAGTAGGGCACCGGCCCTCAAACCTGGCCACGGCCAAAAACTGCAAAAAAAAAAAAGGGAAGGATACTAATACATAATTTTAAGATTGCTTGTGGGAGGCAGGGGATGGATTTGGGAGTGGATTGAATAGGAAGACAAAAATCTATTTTTAATATAGCTTTATTCTTTTTATCCTATGTCTTCTGTGTAAACAGTGTTAGCTTATAAAATAGATAGTCCTTATCCTTAAAAAACTAAGTCTAAAGTTTAGTCAAAGCAGGTCTTGAATACCATAGGATGTTATATTGCCATACACTTGATTATGTACTGTTAAGTATCCAAAGGTGTTCCATATCGCTGTAGGAATTAGAAGGCAGACCTCCAGTGAGGATGATCAAGGGGAAGAGGAAGTCTCCTTAAAGATGACAAGAGGTTGGCTATTTAAGGAGTAGGATTTGCTTAGCTATAGAAAAGTTTTAAGAATTGTTGTAGCCTAAGTGGGTAAAAAAAATATTCCTATATTATTGAGAAGGTCAACTTGAGTACAGTAACTATTTGTGAGGAGAAGATTAAATTGGGTAAGTGGACATTTGGTAAATCTGACTCCTGTGTAACTGTGTAGTATTTTCATTAGTGCATGATGTTAGAGGGAAAAATTACATAGCATAGTTAAATATTGACATCTATACATGTACAACAAGTCCTGATTTAACTTCAATGGGCTCTTGAAATTGGTGACTCTAAACGAAACAATGTGTGCATTAAGTCCTTAAGCCACCTCATTTTGTTGTAATGTTGATGAGGGGAAAAATGGTTTTATTAATATGTTTCACTTAAAGTTGCAGTTTTCTTTTCTTTTTTTTTTTTTTTGGAGACAAGAGTCTCACTTTGTTGCCCTCTGTAGAGTGCTATGGCATCACATCTCACAGTAACCTCCAGCTCTTGGGCTTAGGCTGTTCTCATGCCTCAGCCTCTCAAGTAACTGGGACTACAGGCACCCTCCATAATGCCCAGCTATTTTTTTGTTGCAGTTTGGCTGCAGCCAGGTTCGAATCCCCACTCTCGGTATATGAGGCCAGCATCCTACCCACTGAGACACAGGCACTGCCCAAAGTTGCAGTTTTCAAGAACCTATCTGCTCAGCACCTGTAGCTCATTGGGTAGAGCTCCAGCCACATACACTAGGGCTGACGGGTTTGAATCCAGCCTAAACCAGCTAAAATCAATAATGACAACTGCAACAACAACCAAAAAATGTAGCCGGGCATTGTGGCAGGTACCTATAGTCCCAGCTACTTGGGAGGCTGAGGCCAGAGAATCACTTAAGCCCAAAAGTTTGAGGTTGCTGTGAGCTGTGACTGTCACAGTACTCTACCGAGGGTGACATAGTGAGACTCTGTCTCAAAACAGAAACAAAAACCTCACTATAATTTTTCCTACCTATAGTAGAATTCAGGAAAACACAATAAGGCTTTTAATTAGTGCAGCTGAAATTCACTGAATGCTAGATCTGCCCTGGTTAAGAAAAGGACTTTTTGTTTTTCTTATGTCTAACCTTCTTTATCTGAATTTTGGAACAGATATCTTAAGGAAAAGGTTTAAACTATAACCCAGCCACCTTGGGCACATTTTCTCAGGGCGTCTTGAGGCCAAGTGCTCCAGACATGGGTTGCACACATTTGGCTCCAAGTAAACCCTCTTAATAGAGTGCGTGTTTTGTTCTGTTATCAAATGAGATGATTACAAACTAAGATTGATAGAGAGTAATAATAACTTATTTTTCAAACTTTAAGAAATTCTGGGTGTTAATCTCTTAGAATTTTGATTAAGGGACTATTTTTTTGTGGTAACGTTGGGAGAGATTTTATCATTATAGTTTTAATGGCTGTATGAATACTTAATTACTCTGTGAAGACTGAATAATGAGTTCTCTGTGGTGAGTTATTTAAATGTAGCTGGGCATAATTTCAGAGAGATTGGGAATGATTGTGTGTGGGATAACAGAAAAAAAGAAAAGAGAAATTTCAAAGGTGAAGCAGAATAGAGAAAGTGGTTTGGAATGATCCTAAGTAATTATTCCTGTAGTAGATCATGGCTAGATCCCTGGGAGCAGTGGCCTAGATGACAGAAGCAGCAGTTGGAAGGTGGTAACCTTCTCTAAAGGGGACAACACAGGCCTTTAGGAGAAGGCTTGTCCTGAAACTCTTCTTCATTCCCTCACCTTTTTTTACCCCCTTCCTAAGAGACAAACCACTACTTAGATGGGCCTCATTCTAGGGACTGATTTTGTAATACTATAGCAAGAATCTTAAGAGACTAAAAAGGACACACCTGTAAGCATTCTAGGGCCCTCCTCTTTTGTTCTTTTCCTTGGTCCTGCTTACAGCCAGCCAGTTCCTGGTGGCTGTTGGATTTGTGTAATCTTAGTGATTTTTACCTGGAGATTTAAGTTATAGGTATGTTTGTGACTGGGGGTAGGAAAATTCCCTGAAAACTTGTGATGTTACCGAGTTCTCTGAAGTGAGGTTTCCCTTAAGACTGATTAACAAAGTGCTGCTTAATTTTGAGGAAAAAAAAAAGAATAAAACAGAGAAGTTTAGAAAAATACATCTATTCAATAAGCTTGAGCTATATTCAGTTTGTCTAACTACTCTGTCAGGTGCTAACTTCAAAGATAGCAATTTTATTTGGCAGTTGCACTTTCTGAAAGTTGGTTTTCAGTAGCCTCTGGTAATCAACTTTTGATAGTATTTAATGTTGATCGGATTACCTTATGTCAGGGCATCATCAGATCAGTGTACAGGGGGTCCCCAAGTTACAAGCATCTAACTGACATACAACTTACGAACAGGGACTATTACAGACCATGGCTAAATATACCTGTTCCAACTTACATATAAACAATTTAAGAATAAACCTATCTTATAACCTGGGGACTGTCTGTATAAAAACATGTAAAACACCAGTGTTTTAAAAAAAATATGTAGGTAATTAGTTAAGGAATTATTGAATTATGTGCTATAATATGTAGGTAATTAGTTAAGGAATTTAAGAATTATGTACTAAAGCACTTAAGTAGACTTAACTTTTCTTAGTTAATTAACATAATTAGTTATTCAATGATCCATGACATTGTCACCCTTTTAATCCTATATTTGTGTTTACACATTGCAAAAAAATTAACAAATAGATTACTTGAGAGCCAATATTAGGTTTGCTCTTTTGGAGTCTTCATGGTTTATTAGTTTTTAAAACTGGGTGTATTCATCTTATGTATGAATAGAATCAGCATCAGTGTTACACATTTTTCATAATGAAAACTAGCAAAGATAGTTGTTTGGAGCAAGCATCACAGCACTTACTCTATGTTCTGTTAGGTTAATTATAACTGTCCATAGCCATTTAAAAATGGGCATTTTTATATTGTTCTGGTTGACTGCTTAATATAGTAGAGTTGCCAAAAGCTGATGCTTAACCATAGAAAGGTCTATGGTTAAGTGAGAAGCAACTTAACCATAGACCTTAATATGGTGTATTTTGATTGTTTATAAAAGACCTTTTTAAAGGATTTGAGATTTAGTCATAATAATTAAGGTTCTAATTTGATGGCCAAAGTCTATTCTAGTACATGTAGGAGGAAAATTGCCTCTGTCATTTTTGAGTTATCAAATACAGATTTATTTTGAATAATTCTTCATTTAAGGACTTGTTTGTATTTGTTCAATACATTCTTTTTGAAAAAATGAATTTTTTTATGTTTCTCCTATAGACTAGTATTTGTGATGAGAGTTGATATTTGTTTCAATTTAAGAAAACGAGTTGCTGCATAGGTGAGGTAGTATTTTGAATCACTCTAAAAGTTCATGTCAGTGTTTTGGTTCTTTTCGATTTTTTCTTTCTCTTTTCTTTCTTTTTAAATTTTCTTCCTTTTCCTTTTTCTTTTCTTTTTGTTTTGTTCTGTTTTGTTTTATTTATTTAATTTTGATTTTGGTTTTTAAAGGGGTGTTTTGGGATTTCCATGGCCTAGCTACATACTTGGCTGGCCATATTTAGTCTGCGCACTAATTGTTAGTTGGCCCAGTTGAGTCTTACTTTGTGCTCTCAGTTCTTTTAGTCTGGTTTTCTATTTTTGTCCACCTGGTTATGTTTAGTTCATGAGAGATTTTTATTCTGATGGGCCAGATATTAATCTGTGTACTAAATTTTAGTCTGTAGACTAAAAGTAATCCGCGGATTATTTATTTTTCCAAAATATTTAATTCCCCCACTGGAAACTATCCTAAAAGAATGTTAAATTCTCTTAGAATAGCCAAGGGAGTTCACAGCTACTGGTGAGTTCTGCCATATTTTGTCCTCAATACCTAGACATAATAGACCCTGCTACCTCTCTTGTATATTTGGCTCCTTTGTGCCTAGGTGTTGGTATAAATTACTATGCGTGTCACCTATAACTGTGACTGTCCCTTAGTTGTATTGTTTATTGTACATACTGTTTAGCTTTTGGTGGGTGAATTGGGCATATTTGCAGATGGAACTGTGTTGAATTTGTAGTGCTCAAAGATATAGGATTTTTTTTCAGTGAGTTTTTCCAAAGAGGAAAGAATGTTCTTTTATTTATTTTTCCTAAGTAATGGGTGCAAGGGTATGAGGGGGCAAAGCCCACAATAGAAAAAGTACGTTTATACCCGCACTCCTGAGGTGACATGTCAATTTACTGAAGAATTTTAAGATTATGGAAATGTCAGCAAATAAACATCTTTTAGCAGGGAAGTCAATCCAAAATGGAGAATAATCCGCGGTGGCCTGATCCTTCTTAGCTCACACAAATTGAAAATATCTGGCTTGGAAGCTATAGTCATATAAATTAAATGTGTTTGTTGCTTTCCTCTCATCACTAATGATTTAGCAAAAAATGTTTATACTATGTAACTGAAACACATTAATAGAGAAAAATTAGCATATTGGGAACTTATAACCTTAAAAGCAGGCTAATATGCCCCTTCCCAGCCATGTCTATGGATGATGAATCCAGGTCGCAGAAGACCACTTTACTTTGGGAACTTTACTTCTAGATTTCATTTTGATTTTAACTTTTTTTGGTTTTGTATTTTTTTAATGAACGCACTGGCATTGGAACATGATAAATTAAAATTAAAATGTTTCTTTACTGTGCCTCACCATTGCACAATCAAAAAAATTTTTTTTGCATACACTGTGGTGAAATAATTTTTAAAACTTGGACTTGCTACTGTGGAGACTGATGTTTGAAGTTTATAACTGTATAAACATTTTCTGTGTCCCCCCCCACACCATGAATTTCTTATAACATTGGATATATTTTTCCTTGCTGGACTATTCTCTTTTGGATTGACTTCCCCTGTTTGGATTATTTCACTGCATTATCATCTTTAGGATTCGTCAGGAACAGGACATTTCACCTCAGGAGTGCGGGTATGTACTTAATTTTTTTTTTTTCCCAAAATTTCAGGGCAGGTCTATAAAACTCGGGGAAAAGGTTTTTGAAAGGCTCAACAATTATTCACTCTTAAAATTTAGTAGTACAAACAATGTAGGTAGCCGTGATTTCTGTTTTCATTCATTGTATGGTATAGGTTTTACTTATGATAATATTTACATTATTGCTCTCCTAGGTGACTCATTGACATCTAGACTGAAGTTTAGGAATTTGGGGGGTTTTAAATTATCATTATTATAAGAATAAATATTGAGGCAGCGCCCATAGTTCCATGGGTAGGGCACCAGCCGCATATACTTAGCTGGTGCCCTGGGCCAGCTAAAGCAACAATATGACTGCAACAAAAAAATAGCTGGACATTGTAGTGGGCTATAGTCCCAGCTACTTGGAAGGCTGAAGCAAGAAAATCACTTGAGCCCAAGAGTTTGAGGTTACTGTGAGCTGTGATATGACAGCACTCTACTGTGAGACTCTGTCTCAAAAATAAAACAAAAAGAATAAATATCATGGAATAAAGGAGCCTGAAATAAAAAAATAAATATTGACAAAGATTCATGAAACAAAAGGTTCTTAGTGTTAAGCAATTTCAATGAGTAAGGAATGAATTGGCAACAGAGACTTCTTTATTAAAAGCCAGATTTTAGTTATTGGTTTCCTTTTTTCCAGACACAAAAATAATGCAGAAGAGTTAGTTTCTAGTTTTATCTATAATTTTTGAAAGTTACGTGCCACCACACCTATAATTGAACTTGAGGAGATTCTGGATTTTGACCCCACAGTATTTTCCACTTAACTTTTATCCATAGAGTACTGAACCAAGGCTTTTCTTATCAAGAATCTCTCAAAAGGTTTAAAATAAAGGCAGATTAAATCTTAATTTTAATGTAGGCTCATGGAATGAATTATTTATTGTTCTTAATTCTTTGACTTCATGAATTAGGATTCAACAAAATAAACTATCATATGTCTTAGTACCAATGTCGATGATCACTTGTAGCCAGTGAAACACCAGAAAGATACAGAAGACGTTTTTAAAAATCAGAAATAAGCTTATAATACTGGTTTATTAATAGATTTAAACATAAAATCTTTGAAAATGCAACATGAAGTTTTTTCATTTAGAATAATGTGCTGTCCAGCTACTGTACATTTGAATGTTAACAGGAGATATTTATTTTTATTTTTAGTGCTACCTTTAATGTGCTTATATGCCTACCATACTGGGGCAAAAGCATTTTGTGTTAACCAAAATACATCCATATACTGTCAGATAGATGCAAACCATTCTAAGGGATAAAATATGTAAGTAGTGTTTAACATTTTTCTGAAAAATGTTCTGGATTTTCCCACAGATTATTTTCTGTTTACATTATGAAATTGATTGTTGGCCTTAGGAAAAAGGGAAGAGACCAAGAACAGTGACAGATCTAAACATTTCAAATATAGCCATAACCTTAAGTTTTCCTTGGCTGAGGCAAGTCACAGTACTAAAAAAGATAAAGGCAATTTTTGACCTTACAAAGGGCTTTCTAATATAACTAATAAATTGATTATGGCCTTTAAAGTTCTGAAATAAATTCTTAAGATCCTACTTCACCCAATTTCTCTATTTTTATGGAAAATATCATAAATAATAAACTCTGTATAAAAATGAAAGCAAAAAAGAACTTCACAAACCTGTTCCCTGTTCTCATTGTAGAAAGTACTCATCACTGTGTCTTGGAAGTCAAAGAGCTCTGTGGTTATAACTGGTTCTCCTACCTTCAGCATAAATGAATAGCGTGATGTTACACGAGCCGTGTTCATTAGGAAACCTGAGCCCACCCAGCTCCTCCATGCCTTCTCACAATCTGTTATGTCCTTTCCTCATTTGGGGATCTGTTTCCCTGCATTTATACATATTGGCTTGTCTTCATAGATCTCTACATCCATCACCACACCTTTTCTTTGGTTTTATGTTCTTCTGATCAATGGCTGTATGTTTCAGTTTTCTTTAGTTTGAGGGATTTTTTGTCTATGTTTATTTCTATTTCTTCCCCTTTTATTTTTATTCTTCATCTGGCCATAATTTAGAATGAAGTATGTTTTCTTAGTTTCATATATTCATTAGTTTTGGTTAAGACATAGATGAGTAAAAAGAAGACAGACAAATGGCTAACAAACATGAAAAAAATGTTCATTGGCCCTAATTATCAGGGAAATGCAAATCAAAACCACCCTGAGATATCACTTAACCCCCCCCAGTGAGAATGGTCTACCCACAAAATCTCAAAACTGCAGATGTTGGCATGGATGTGGAGAGAGGGGAACACTTTTACACTGCTGGTAGGACTGCAAACTAATATACAACCTTTTTGGAAGGAAATATGGAGAATACTCAAAGAACTCAAACTAGACCTCCCTTTGAACCTGAAGGCCCATTACTGGACATCTACACAGAAGATGATAAAAAATCCTTTTGTCATAAGGACATTTGCACTAGACTGTTTATTGCTGCTCAATTTACAATTGGCAAATTGTGGAAACAACCTAAATGCCCACCAATCCAGGAATGGTTTAACAAGCTGTAGTATATGTATACCATGAGATACTATTCAACCACAAAAAAAGATGATGATGGTTAACACATCTTTTGTATTAACCTGGATGGAGTTGGAATAAACTCTTCTTAGTAAAGCATCACAAGAATGGAGGAGCAAGAATCCAATATACTGAATTCTGATATGAGAGCTATTGATGCTAGTATATGGCAGGGGGTGGAAGAATGGGGGAACAGAGAAAGGGAAGGAGGGAGCAGGGTGGGGGGTCATGTTGTGTGACACACCTCTTGGGGGTGGGACACAATTACAAAAGGGACTTTACCTAACAAATGTAAGCAGCGTAACCTGGTTCTTTGTACCCTCAATGAATCCCAAACAAGAAAAAACAGACATAGACGAGTAGAAAGCTATCTTGTTCCTAAAGGGTTATTTTAATTGCATTTGTACTTCAATATGGCCTTCAATTGACTTTTTCTCTCACTTAATGGCTCTTAGTGACTAATACATTTTTCTCTCCCCATTAAAACTCTAAAATATTGATTCTAGTAAGGGTAATCTGGCCACATTTCAAAACAGCTACTTGAGAAAACAACATAGGATATTTTGTCAAATTCTAACTATTCAAGAATTTCTTCAAATAATTATAGGCCCTGTTTATTGAGGATATAATAATAAAACATTATTCACAGACCTAAAGTAAACAGCTTTTTTCCTTTTTTTTTAAATAGTGGTTGCCATATTTTTTAACAGTGCTACCTATTATGAACAATTATTCTGCTAAAACAAATTTTAAAACCATGAAAGAGGTGCTTTTATTTACTACAACAGTTTAAACTTTAAATATTTTTTATTATTTTTCTAGTTGTGCTTACCTCCAGAACCCAGCCTTTTTAATGTGCCTGTCATATTTTATATGCATGTTTGATTTACTGCTTTATGATTAGCAAATGTAGATTTTTCTCTGAGCTTTTCTCATACAGTTTTTAATCAGCAAGTCACCCCAGTGTGGTAAATTATACACAGTTAACTCTTTTCATTCTAGAAGGCTCCTTCCCCAAATTCAGCCATGTTTTTGTACATGGTGGGAATTAACTCAGTACTCAAGAGTGTTATTTAATTAAATTCTTATAATAAAACATTTATTGTTCTTTCCTCTTTTTTTTTTTTTTGTACTACAGGTCTTCCGACCCCGAACTCCACCAGAGGCAATTGCACTGTGTAGCCGTCTGCTGGAGTATACACCAACTGCCCGATTGACACCACTGGAAGCTTGTGCACATTCATTTTTTGATGAATTACGGGACCCAAATGTCAAACTACCAAATGGGCGAGACACACCTGCACTCTTCAACTTCACCACACAAGGTAATTCCAAACACTAAATTCTTTGACTATTTCTAGGAAAGCTGCACATGGGGTATTAGTGATACCTTATTAATTAAAATCTGTGGAGGATAAAAATGGCCCTATGAAGTACTCATGGAGATAGGAAACTTCCTAATTTATTAAACTACTATTTACAATTTTGGACAAAATAGTAGCAGATAAAAATTTTCCAACAGGCAGAGCTTCTGTAATTTTTAGCAGATTATAATCTTAGCATATGAGAAGTTACATAGATTTCAGTGAGTGAAGTTCTTCACTGAGAAAACAATTTAACCTTTAAGTTTGAATCTGAATCTTAAAATATTAGCATTTCTTGCTTCCCAAGGATTTATATCAAGTTTTTTAAGCCTGAAAATAAATTGGTAGCTATATTTCTATAAATTCACTTATTTTTATAAATAAAGTGAGAACTAGAATCTGTCCTATAAATGCTTTCCAAGTATTATTGATAGAAATTCTTATCCCCTCTGAGTTTTAGCCTCATTGCTACTGCTAAGAAAATATTGAAGGGAAAACTGATTTTGTGCATTGGTAATTTCTAAATGAACTGAGGATGGTAATTATTTTTTACCAAGTCTGTGTTCACGTCTCCTTTCACCCTGATTAAAACCCTAAGTGTCACATTCATTCAGCCACTTTGCCTCTGCTGATGTGCTTTTCTTCTTAAACTGAGCATAAAAAGTGTATAATTCCCTACAAAGAACACAAGAAACAGGCTCGGCGCCTGTGGCTCAAGGTGTAAGGCACCAGCCACATACACCTAAGGTGGTGGGTTCAAATCCAGCCCAGGCCTGCCAAACAACAATGAGGGCTGCAACTAAAAAGTAGCTGGGCGTTGTGGCAGGCGCCTATAGTCTCAGCTACTTGGGAAATGGAGGCAGGAGACTTGCTTGAGCCCAGGAGTTGGAGGTTGCTGTGAGCTGTGATGACACGGCACTCTGCCCAGGGGGATAGCTTGAAGCTCTGTCTCAAAAAAAAAGGAAAACAAGAAACAGTTAATAATACTGACTCATCAGTAAGAGTGGTCAGGTTAGAAAATACAGAACGGAGATGTAGGGCTTTCTGTGACCCAAGAAAGATGTATTGCCTTTTTTCTAAGGTGAATGTTTTTTTCACATACTTAAACTTTTTAAAAGTTGAAAGTGGAGGGCAGCACCTGTGACTCAAAAGGCCCCATATGCCGGAGGTAGTGGGTTCAAACCCAGCCCTGGCCAAAAACTGCAAAAAAAAAAAAAACATTAAAAGTGGAAAGATTCGTGGCATAAGCAATAAATGAGGAAAACCTGGATTAATAGTAAGATATACGTGGATGTTTTAGTTGATTATAAACTTGAGCTGTCAGTATCATGTGACTACTGCCACTGCTCATGCAGACTTAAACTACATTTTTAAAAAGTGTTCAGTCTGGGCACCCATAGCACAGTGGTTACAGTGGCGCTGGCCACATGCACCGAGGCTGGCAGTTTCAAACCCAGCTTGGACCAGCTAAACAACAATGACAACTGCAATAAAAAAAAATAGCCAGGGCTGGGGCCTGTAGCTCAAGCAGCTAGGGTGCCAGCCACATGCAGCAGAGCTGGCAGGTTTGAATCCAGCCTGGGCCTGCCAAAACAACAATGACAACTACAAAAAAAAAAAAAAATAGCCAGGTGGTGTGGCAGGTGCCTGTAGTCCCAGCTATTTGAGAGGCTAAGGCAAGAGACTCACTTCAGCCTAAGAGTTTGAGCTTGCTGTGAGCTGTGATGTCACAGCACTCTACCAAGGGCAACACAGTAAGACTCTATCTCCCAAAAAAATAAATAAATAAAAAATTAAAAGTGTACAGATATCCTGGCACTATTAATTCTGAGATATAAAACTAATCATAAAAAATTTGGAATGCAGTTTTAGATACTAGCTGCCCTATTTTAAGAATATTAGTGGATGGGGGATAGAATATATATAAAGCAGAATTGAATGTAGAACCTAGAAAATGGGAAGATCATAGGTACGAAAATACCTTCAGGACTATCTTAGAAAGAAAGGAGTAAATATATATTCTGTCCCCAAATTGCAAAATTGAAAATAGTGACAGAAAATTAGAGAGCTATATGTGTTTGGACCTCAGTCTCTGATACAAATAGAGATGGAATAAAATTATCGGTGAGTCAATAAAGAAATTCTCTGTTGTTTAACAGTGGAACAGTTTGTTTCTAAAATACTGAGCTCTGTGCCTAGAAATGTTAGAAGGAAGCTAGCTAATTTAGCTAGCTTTCTATACTATACTATACTAGCTAAAGCTAGCTAGTATGTAGGATTACTCCAGTTTGGCAGAAGGTTGCAGAAAAGACTCTGTTGGCCTCTTTAGAGCAAAGTTTCTGATTCTGTGTCATACAAGTTTTAGACCTCTTGAGAAAATAAATCATATTTTTGTTCTTGCTGCTTTTATTTTACCCGAGTAACACATAAATTGAAGAAAATTTTGAAATACAAAAGTGAAAATTAAAATCAACAACTCCGAAATAATCACTTTTTAGCATTTGATAGTATAATTCTTTTTAATCTCTCTTCTAACACATTTACTGATAATTCTGAATATGGAATTATCTCCTATTTTCCCATTATAAGCCAAATCTATCCCAAATAGAATTTTGTTAACTTGAATATATGTAAAATTATGTATATGTAAGGTTATATATTATTTAAGAATTTTGCTTTTTTATATTTCAAATTTTATGAAATTATTTTATTCAAACTTTTTGTATCTTATACATCTGTGTCTTTGTAATCAGTTGTGCTACTTTTTGAATTATCTATCAGTTTTTTAACTAAGTCACATAAAAAGCACTTTTGAATCTATATGAGTTTTTTAACTAAGTCACATAAAGTTTTTGTTACAAAGCACTTTTGAATCTATATGAGGATACCATTGAAAAATCGACAAGTACCCATTTATATAAATTATATAATTATTTTTAAAGTGGTCTTTGAAAGGCTTGTTACAGTGACAGTGTAGTACTTGAACCTGAATTCTTAGCCTTGGAAACTACTAAATTAGTATTTCCTTGCCTCCCTTTTTACTACTCTGTCAGGTGACCTTACAGTTTCATAAACTGGCAATCATTTTTTTTTCACACTGAGTACTTTGTTGCTCGAAATAAACTAATCAAGAAAGTCCCTTATCAGGTATGTGAGTTGGTAAATTTCAAATACAAATGCATGATATTTATGATGGACAGATTTAGAAGTCTCCCTGTATGCAGGCATATAGGGTATCCATATATGTATGCATGAATAAGTTTGATTAAAAATGAGATATTGATCTTCTGGATATATACCTTAGTAGAGGAATTGTAGGATCAAAATGGCAGGTCTGTTTTTAGTTCTCTAAGTGTTCTCCAAACATCTTTCCAAAAGGAACGTATTAGTTTTGCATTCCCACCAGCAGTGTAGAAGTGTTCCCTTTTCAAGAAGTCTTTCTTACCCTAACAGTACTTTTAACTCCTGCTAATTAGGAGCTGGTTGAGTGATTGCCTTCTTTCTACTGTTCCCACTTGTATCATTCTGTATCTGTCTGGGAGTATCAATGCATTCCAGTCTTTTCCATCAGAGACTTTCAAGTCATCTTGACTTTTTATTCTGCTCCATCCCCAAACTCCAGAGCTATCAAAATAAATTCTTTCTCACTTCGAATATCTTTCAGATGTTCCATATCCTCTACATTTCAACTGCCACTTTTTGTAGTGTAGACCTTTATTACTGAACTTCCTCACTGGCATCCCAGCCTTTATCAGTCTCTCTCTTTTTAATTAACCCTGTTTTTCTATGAATTTTTACCTTCATAATACTTTTAATACTTTCAGCAATGCCACAAATCCCAAACTCCTGGGCCTGCTTCTTGAGACCTTTCAGGATCTTCTCTGATTCTTCAACTTATTTCCTGATATTCAAACAGCCACCTATGCTGGCAAAATAGACATTTCTATGGGAATGTCTTTTTTTTTTTTTTTTCTTGAGACAGAATCTCACTTTGTCACCCTTGGTCGACACCCTTGGTAGCTGTGGTGTCACAGCTCACAGCAACCTCCAACTCTTGGGCTTAAGTGATTCTCTTGTCTCAGCCTCCCAAGTAGCTGGGACTACAGGCACCCTCCACAACACCAAGCTATTTTTTGCTGTTGTTGTTGCAGTTGTCATTGTTGTTTAGCAGGCCTGGGCCGGGTTCCAACCTGCCTGCCTGGGTGTATGTGGCCGGCGCCCTAACCAGTGAGCTACGGGCTCTGAGTCTATAGGAATGTCTTAAAAGAAAATTTTGAAAAGGGAGCAGTGGTGCTTAATGGTGATTATTAGTTATCTTGCAAGTTGCTTTTGATGTAGCACAATTCCCTGAAGATTCAGTCTAGCTGATTTGCAAAAATTAAATTCATCTGTTTTTCCTAGAATCAATCATTCTATGACTTGAGTAAATCACTCGGCCACTTGCCTCAACTAAGCATAAAGGAATCCTAGTAATTAACTCCTGACCCCCAGTTATTCTTTGTAAGAATGAGCAATCCACAGACGTGGCAGACAAATAGATGTGAGGCTCATATCAAGGTTATGAGACAAAAATCTGTTCTTGCTGTTTTTACAATGCTTGCAAAGCTGATTCATTAAAGAATCAACTCTTCTCATCCTCAGGAAGACAACCCTGGAGATGCTAATTAGAATATCTCTGCCCCCCAGCTTTTTCTGCTCTGTGGAAGTGCCCCAGTCTTCGACCCTGGCTGAAGGGGCAGGCTCAGGTGATCAGATTTTTTTACTTTCTAACTTCTTTGGACTTACCATGAGTGGGCAGTGTATCTTAGTTTATTCGGGCTGCTATAACAAAATACCATAGACTGAGTGGCTTATAAACAACAGAAATTTATTTCTCACAAATCCGGGAGCTGGAAGTTCAAGATCAAGGTGTCGGCAGATTTTGGTGTCTGGTCTGGGGCTGCTTTTTGGTTCATCATCCTGACAGCTACATCCTCACATGGTAGAAGGCAATAACTCTTGTTTGTAGCCCCTAACAAGGGCACTAATTCCATTTCTGATGGCTATAACTACATAATCTAATCATCTACAAAAGTCCCAACTTATTACAGCCATCACATCAGGGATTAGGTTTCGACATACACATTTTGGAGGAAAATAAACATTCAGTCCATAGCAGATGGTTAACACCAACTCACAGAACAATTGGTTGCAGTGAAAACCCACAGACTCTAGCCAGTGGGCTACAAGTTGGCTGAGTCAATTATGAGGCGTAGCCAATAAGTGGTGGTAGCTGAAGGTTGCAAAGAAAAGAAAAAGAAAGAAAAAAAGATAATATTTTAAAGTTCAACTTCATCAACATTTTACTCATTTTATTTCAATCACTTCCTCTACCGTCTTCTCTTGTGTTTTTTTTAATTTCCGATATCACGTTATTTCATTTCAAATACTTCATTATGTACCTCTAACACATAAAGCTTTTAAAAAATATAGTAATTTTAAATATTGTCTGATACCCTAGATGTCTCAAAAATGTCTTTTTTATTGTTAGAGTCAGAATCCAAGCAAAAGCTTTATATTGCATTTAGTTATTCTGCAAAAGTCTATTGTGGTTGTTTGCCCTGTAGAATTTCTAGGTTTGGCTGACTGCTTCCTTTATATTGTGAAGGTTAAAAATGTCCCCCTATACTATATGATGCTCAGAAACAGAAAGTTAGAGGCTTTATTTATATTTGGGTATAATTTTTTAGGCAAGAGTATTTATGGCTGCTATTGTATACTTTTTAGTACATAATAATTTACGAAGTATATGATATCTGATTGCCCTGTTTTCAGAACTGTAATAGCAGATTAAAGCTGGCCACAAACTGATTATTACACCTCCCACAGTGTGGGAGCTCAGTTCTCCCACACCAATCTTGGTTCTCCTACACCCTGCTTGGCCAATAGAATGATATGCTGCCAGTTCCAGCCCAGACTCCTGGAAACCTGGCCAAATCTACATTTAGGGGGTCTTGCTAAATCCCACTTGAATAACCCCATTTGGTCTCTGGCTCTTCCATCCTGTTTTCTCCCTTGCTTTGTTGTGAAGCCTTTTTAAAATTAATTTTTGATTTATCCTTTTATTGTTTCTTTATGAAAATATAAATATGTATATAGTCACATATTCCTATTTGTCCTTTATTTACACAAAATATAAAATACTGTAAGTAATATATTATACATTGCTTTTTAAACTTTCCAATATAAGCTGGAGGTGATTCTAGATCAGTATATATTGTCCTTGTTCTTGTTCCTTTTTACATTTGTTAAGAGGTGGAGTCCTGCTATTTTGCTCAGGCTTGTCTTGAACTCTTGAGTTCAACAGACCCACTTGCCAAGAAGCTGGGATTATAGCCATGCACCACCATGTCCAACAAGTTCACATTTTTATAGCTACCCTGTCCTCCACAATATGAATGTATGTCAGTCTATTCAATCAGTCATCTATTGATGGAATCTGGCTGTCTTCAGCTTTGTGCTTATGCAAATGATGCCGAAATCATTTGGGGTTTTGCCAGCATGTCAGAACTAGATTTCCAGGATGAGGTTGATGGGTGAAGATGTCCATGCATATGTGTCTCTGCTACGTGTGTGGTCAGCTGAAATTGAAGCCTGTTGTGAGGGCTGAGAAGGTAATAGAAACACCAAAGAGTGGAGACACAAAGAAAGCAATGAGGTGGTCCCCCAGAGGGCCGCAGAGAGAGCATGTGGATCCTAGAGCCGCCCAAGTGCCCTGTGAGTATCAAGGTCCAGTCTACCTGTAATCCTTAAAAAATAAAATTTTCTTGAGGTAACTTGAGTAAGGTTCTGATCCTTAGAACTAAAAGCGTCTTACTAGAGTAGTTTGAGAGTGAAACTATATTGAAAATTTCTATTTTTATAAATTTCATTAAATTTCCAACAATTTATTATGAAAACCTTCAAACAGATGGAAAAGTTGGAAGAATGGTACAATGAGTATGTCTGTATCTACCACCTAAATTCCACAATTTAAATGTTTTTATATAATTTTAATCTGTATGGTAATTTGGAACTAAGTTTCAGATTTAATATTCAGTCCCTAAATATCCTAAGAATAAGGACATACTCCTAAATAACTACAATACTGGTATCAGAACTAAGAAAACGAGCAATACTTTCCTGTCATCCACTGATATCTCATTAATATTCAAATTTCAACATTATTTCCAGACTGGTTTTATAGCTCCCTTTTTTTTCAAGGCATATCTAACCAGGTACCATGCACTTTATTTGGGGTCTGTGTGTATGTAAAACACAAATTTGTATATTTATACATAAAAACACAAATTTATGTTAAGGAAGCATGTTTCACATTCTGGCATTAAAAAAGGGTTTGATGTTTTGTTGAATAAATTTTAGCATCTATGAAGAGATTAAGTGATTTTCCTCCTCTGCTCTTTTAATATCATGAACATTCTATTAGATGGATTTTTCAGTATTAACCTTTACTTTAATTTCTTCAATAAACCCCACTTGGTCATGATATATTTTTAGAAGATTAATGTTGGATTTTACTTGCTACTATTCTATTGAAGATTTTTTTATTGTTATAGGTGGGTGGTACTCAGTTTTCTTCTCCGTGTTGTAATAATGAAGCCCCCAGCCCTTGACCCCCTCCCTAAGACCAGTGGGGAACAAGCCCCCTACTCTCGAAAAGGAAACCTCTCCTAAGCTTTTCAGTCCCAGCCCCCTCAAGGGTAAAGAAACAGCCTGAAATTAAGGAAATATGCAGGGAGGGGTTGATTCCAAATAAAGCCCCGGGTAAAAAGATCCCAAGTTGTTCTCAGAAATTTACCCAATACTTGTTTGTACCTCTCATTTGATGATTTGTGCTTGAAATGTGTAACCCCTTATGATATACTCCATCTTAAGATCATGAAATAATGTACTTGTGATGTATCTTGTGATTATGAGCCAATATGTACCCCTACCTTGCAACCCCCTGCCTTAACCGCTATGATTGGCTTCTGTATTGTGCTAGTTTGCTGACTTTGCGTGACTATGCAAAATAACAGTATAAAAAGACTTTTCACCCACTATTCGAGGCTGCTTGTTGGCTCATCACAACAGCCCCCTGCAGGTATATCAAATTATCAACAAATTTCTATTAATTAATTATATCTGAAGTGGGGTCCATCTTTCTCTAGTGTCTGCCATCTTATTTCAATGTGTGCATGTGTGCAATATTTATTAGGTTTTGGTTGACACCTAGGATGGATCACTTGAGCCCAGGAGTTTGAGTTTGCTATGAGCTATGATGCCACAGCACTTTAGCCTAGGGCAACAGAGTGAGGCTGTCTCAAAAAGAAAGAAAAAATAAAGTGTAGGAGAGGGTCTGAAGTCCCATCTTTTTCAGCTGTACTAGAATATAAGTAGCCTACGAGAAGGAGTGTCTGGAAATGTCTTCAGGGAAGAGCTTCTCATCTATACAGTGAGGACAGATCCCACTTTGACCTAGACACTCTTGGTGTACACCTTTTGTCCTGAGCTAAATAGTAACAGTGTTTCTTTCACTTTAAAAAAGTCCCAGTTTGGAGAATAACTTAATATGATCACTTAACTCATCTTGACCCACTGAAGAGGGTATCCAGACCGCAGAGTAGAGAGTAAATTCTACTTAATCACAAAATTTGTAGTACTCAATTTTTAATAAGAAAGCAATGGTCATTTCTTAAAAAAATCTGTATGTGAACTTCAATATAAATACATGGGTGGGCATTCTGAATACTCAAATATGGGAGAACAGAAAAACTGAATACATTGCACTTGATGGCTCTGAAAACAAGTGGAAAATGCAATTTATGTCCTGAAGAATAATGCTCTTTTTTAAACAAAGCAGCATATGAAATAGAAATGTTTCCTAACAAATGTTATGCTCACTTAAACCCTTGGAGTTTATTTTTTTTCACAGGAGTGTCCAACTTTTTTCTTTTCTGCCTCATAGTGGAAGAATAAGAGTTATCTCAGGCTACACATTAAATATACAAACACTAAAGAAAGCTGATGAGCAGAAAAAAAGATCTTTGCAGAATTTTCAGGGCATCTGACACTACAAATAAGCAAAACAGTCCTATAATAATCTGCATGTGGCCTGCAGGCTGTAGGTTGGACGCACCTGCTTGATATTATCCTTTTTTTAAAAATTGTTGGGGATGCATGGAGGGTACAAAGACCCAGGTTATGCTGCTTGCATTTGGTTATTATCCGTGTTTTGAAGATTGGTGTATCTCCTTTGTAATGGTTTGTAGGCCTAGTGCTTTCACGGTTGCAGGAGTAGCCCTAGTTATTTTTGCTATTTCTTCTCCAAGGAGTGATATATGTTTAAACATATTTAAAAATTTTTTTTGTTGAGGTTAGTTTTAGTGTATTAAACTTTGCTAGAAAATTACACATTTCACTGGGGTTTTCAATGTGCTTGTTCATTTTTTGGCATAATCTGTTATGCTTTTTAATTTTCCCTGTTTGATGGTTACTTCCTCATTTTACTTTGGGCCCCTGTGCTTAGAGTGTTTTTTTTTTTTCTCTTGATGAGGTCAGCTAGGGGTTTGCCTTTTTTTCATCCCTTAAAATAACTTCTTCAACTTAAAATTATTCTTACTAAGCTAGGCTTTCAATAATTTATTCTTTTTGCTTTTTTAGGCAATACTTTCGGGGGTGTCCAACCTGCAGTCTGTGGGTCACATGTAGATTACTTGAGGATTGTTTTGCTTATCTGTGGTGTTGGATATTGTGAAAAGCATGCACAGACCTTTTCTTTTGCTCATCAGCTTTTGTTAGTGTTTGTGTTTTTAATGTATGGCCCAAGACAACTTTTATTCTTCCAATAGGAAGCAGAAAAGAAAAAAGGTTGGACACCCCTGACTGAATGCTTAATTGATTCTCTTTATTCATTTTATTGATATTTAATGTTATTAATTTTCCTCTGATAACTGATTACATTATACCTTCAAGACTCTGACAGGTAGTATTTATATCAATGTATTTTTTAGAAATTCTGAAATTTTGTTTGTATGATTTTTGTCTGACCCAAGAATTGTGTTTTAAAAGTTCCACATAGAAGGGCCTTCAGAATTTCTATTATGAACTTCTAGTTTGTTACATTGTGATTAGATAATATTTTTGGTTATCTTTATGTTGATAGCTTTATGAAGATTTTGTATGAGTTAATATAAGGCTGGTTTTTATTAGCATGGCATGTTTACTTGAAAAACAAAGTAATATTGTCTAAGTTTTTGTCTATTCTTGATTCTCTTGTAGCTTCTGAGTTTGAAAGGTTGTTGTTATGTTATTTGGGTGCATAAGATATTAGGACTTTTTGTAAATTGCAGCCTTAACATTAAGAATTGTCCTTTTTTGTCTTGTTTAATGCTTTTTGCTCTGAATTCGACATTGCCTGATCTCCAGGATTTGTTTGCACCTTTCTAGCATATCTTTATTTCTTTACTGTCAGCCTTTCTGAATCACTTTAAGTATGTCTTATATTCTGCAGTTATAGTTTGCTGTTTTGAGTGTCAGTCTGGACATCTTAAAAGGTAGTTTTCTGATGATAAAAGTAATATGCTCCCACTGTGAAACAACTAGGAACTGCAGAAAGTATAAAGAAGAAACAATCCTTGATTCCGAGGACAACTATTGGGATTATATTGTATTTCATGTAGTTGTTTTTCTGTTCTTTAAGAAAACATTTGTTATGAAACATTTCTATTTCATATGCTGCTTTGCTTAAAAAGAGCATTATTCTTCAGGACATAAATTGTATTTTCCACTTATTTTCAGAGCCATCAAGCGCAATATATTCAGTTTTTCTGTTCTCTCATATTTGAGTATTCAGAATGCCCACCCATGCATTTATATTGATGTTCACATACAGATTTTTTTTTTAAGAAATGACCATTGCTTTCTTATTAAAAATTGAGTACTACAAATTTTGTGATTAAGTAGAATTTACTCTCTACTCCGTGGTCTGGATCCTCTCTTCAGTGATGGATCAAGATGAGTTGAGTGATCATGTAAGTTATCCTCCAAATAGGATAACAGTGAAAGAGACACTGTTACTATTTAGTTCAGGAGAACAGATGTATACCAAGAGTGTGCAGGGCAAAGTGGGATCAGTGCTCACTGTATAGATGAGAAGCTCTACTCTGAAGACACTTCCAGACACTCCTTCTGGTAGGCGCTATAGTCTAGTACAGCTGAGAAAGATGGGGCTTTAGACCCTCTCCTACTTTTTTTTTTCCTTTTTGAGACAGAGCCTCACTCTGTTGCTTCAGGCTAGAATGCCATGACATCATTATAGTTCCCACAACCTCAAACTGCTGGGCTTAAACGAGCCATCCTCTTGCCTCAGCCTCCTGAGTAGCTATGACTATAGGCACCCACCAAAACATGTGGCTAATTTTTCTATTTTTAGTAGAGATGGGGGGGGAGTCTGACTCTTGCTTAGGCTGCTCTTGAACTCCTCAACTCAAGCAATCCACCTGCCTCAACCTCCCAGATGCTAGGATTACAGGTGTGAGCCACTGCACTTGGCCTTCCTACTCAGTTTTTAGAAACACATGTTCCTTCTCAGCAGCCTGATTCTTGGCTAGCTAGTTGACCTTTTCATTGCACTAGTCAAAAATCTTTTACTTGTCATCATTATTGCTCTTGCCTTAATATTTTTCAGCTTCCATTTTGGTCTTCATGATGAATGCATGGGATTTTGTTCCACTGGTTTGTGTGTCTGTTTTTATACCAAAAACCATACTAGTTTGGTTGCTAAAGCTTTGTAGTATATTTTGAAGAGGTAATGTAATGCCTCCAGCTTATTTATTTTTGTTCAGACATGAACAAAAGCTTCTCAGAAGAAGACAGAGAAACTGTCTTCTTTTTATTAAAGCTCTTTTTGGTTTCATAAAAATTTTAGGATTTTTTTTATTTCTGTGAAGAATATCATTGCTATTTTGATGAAAATAGGATTGAATCTATAAATTGCTTTGAGTAGCACTGTCATTTTAACAATGTAAATTCTTCTGATTCATGAAGCATGGGTGGTCTTTCCATTGGTTTATACTCTCTTCAATTTTTTTCATCAGTGTTATGTAGTTTTCTTTGTAGAAGTGTTTTACCTTCTTTACATTTATTCTTAGTTTTTTAATAGCTATTGTAAATGAGATTGACTTTTTGATTTCTTTTTTTTATTAAGTAATTTGTACATAGATCATGCATACATTTATACCATTATGGGATTCAATGTGTTGATTATTTGTACAAATTGGGGTACTTACATCCTACTAATTAACATAGCCTTCACCTCGTTTACCCAATTATAGTGTTAAGACATTTGTGTTCTACACCTGATAGATCCAACTTGTACTTGCAATATGCTCCATAGGTGTGGTCCCCTACTAACCCTCCCTGTACTGACACACCTGCCTCCCTTCCTCTCCCACTCCCCTTCCCTCCTTTATCCTAGGCTATAGTTGTGATTCATCTTTCATATGAAAGTGTGAGTGATTGTAAATTGGTTTCATAGTAGTACTGAGACCATGGGATACTTTTTTCCATTCCTGAAATACTTTACTAAGAAGAATATTTTCCAGCTTCATCCATGTAAACATAAAAGAGGTAAAGTCTCCATTTTTAAAAATGCTGCATAGTATTCCATGGTATATGTATACCATAATTTATTAGTCCATTCATGGGTTGATGGGCACTTGGGCTTCTTCCATGACTTGGCAATTATGAATTGAGCTGCAATGAACAATCTGGTACAAATATCTTTGTTGCCAAATGATTTTTGGTCTTTTGGATATATACCTAGGAGAGGAATTGCAGGATCAAATGGCAGGTCTACATTTAGATCCCTGAGTGTTCTCCAAACTTCCTTCCAAAAGCAAGGTACTAGTTTGCATTTCCACCAGCAGTGCAGAAGTGTTCCCTTTTCTTCACGTTCATGCCAACATCTGTAGTTTTAGGATTTTGTGATGTAGGCTACTCTTGCTGGAGTTAGATGGTATCTCAGAATGGTTTTGGTTTGCAATTCTCTGATGATTAAAGATGATGAGCATTTTTTCATGTGTCGGTAGACCATGCACCTATCTTCTTCAGAGAAGCTTTTGGTCATGTCTCTTGCCCACAACAAGATGGGATCACTTGTTTTTTTTTTTTTTTTTTTTTTTTTTTTTTAGTAATTAGTTTGAGTTCTCTGTGAATTCTGGTTATTAGACCTTTGTTGGAAATATAACTTGTAAATATCCTCTCCCATTCTGAGGGCTGTCTATTTGCTTTATTTAGTGTGTTCTTGGCAGTGCAGAAGCTTTTTAATTTGATCAGATCCCAGTTGATGTTGCTTCAATTGCCCGGGGTGTCCTCCTCATAAAGTATTCTCCCAGGCCAATTTTTTCAAGCATTTCCCCTGCACTCTCTCTAAGAATTTTTATTGTTTCATGTCTTAAGTTTGAGTTCTTTAACCAGTGAGAATCAATTTTTGTTAGAAGAGAAAGGTTTGGGTCCAATTTCAGTTTTCTACAGGTCGCCAGCCAATTCACCCAGCACTATTTGTTGAATAGAGAATCTTTCCCCCAATTTGTATTTTTAATAGGCTTATCAAAAATCAAATGATGATAAGTGTCTGGGTTCACCTCTTGGTCTTCAATTCTGTTCCATATATCTACCTCTCTGTTTTTGTGCCAGTACCATGTTGTTTTGATAACTATCGATTTATAGTATAGTCTGAGGTCTGGAAGTGTGATTCCTCCTGAATTGTTTTTATTTCTGAGTAATGTCTTGGCTATTTGAGGTTTTATCTCTTTCCATATAAAATGAAGTACTAATTTTTCCAGATCTTTAAAGTATGACAGAGGTGCTTTAATAGGGATTGTATTAAATTTGTAGATTGCTTTAGGTAGTATTGACATTTTAACAATGTTGATTCTTTCCAGCCATGAGCATGGTATATTTTTCCATTTGTTAACATCTTCAGCTATTTCTTTTCTCAGGGTTTCATAGTTCACTTTACAGAGAGCTTTCATGTCCTTAGTTAGATATACTCCCAGATATTTAATCTTATTTGGCACTAGTGTAGAGGGAATAGAGTCCTTGATTGTTTTTCTCCTTTGGCTATTGTTGGTATATATAAAGGCCACAGATTTGTGAGTGTTAATTTTATAACCTGAGATGTTGATCACTTCTAGGAGGTTTTTAGTTTTAGTTTTTTAGTTGATTTCCTAGGGTTTCCCAGATGTATAATATCTTCTGCAAAGAGTGACAGTTTGATCTCCTCTGGTCCTATTTGGATCCCCTTGATTGCCTTCTCTTGACTAATTATGGTGGCTAAGACTTCCATTACAACATTAAAAAGCAGTGGAGACAGTGGGTATCCTTGCCTGGTTCCTGATCTCAGTGGAAATGATTTCAATTTTACTCAATTCAATATAATATTGGCTGTGGGTTTGTTGTAGATGGCCTCTATCAGTTTAAGAAATGTTCCTTCTATACCTATTTTCTTAAGCATTGTGATCAAGAAAGGATGCTGGATATTATCAGAAACTTATTCTGTATCAATTGAGAAAATAATATGGTCTTTCTTTTTTAATTTGTTTATGTGATGTATTATATTTATGGATTTACGTATTTTGAACCCTTGCGACCCTGGGATGAAACCCACCTGGTGGTGATGTATAATTTGTGTGATATATTTTTGGATTCTGTTTCCTAGGATCTTATTGAATATTTTTGCATCAATATTCATTAGAGATATTGGTCTATAATTTTCTTTTCTTGTTGGGTTTTTTCCGGTTTGGGAATCAGGGTGATATTTGCTTCATAGAATTGTTGGGAAGTATCCTTCTTTTTCAGTGTTTTAGAAAAGGTTAAGTAATATAGGTACTAGTTCCTCTTTAAAGATTTGGTAGAATTCTGATGTGAAGCCGTCTGGTCCCGGGCTTTTCTTTTTGGGGAGATTTCTTATAGTTGATGCTATTTCAGAACTTGTTAAAGGCTTGTTCAAAATTTCCACTTTTTTTCTGGCTAAGTCTAGGAAGGTGACATGTATTGAAGTATTGATCTATTTCCTTCAGATTTTCATATTTCTGAGAATAGAGTTTTATGTAATATTCATTAAGGATTTGTTGAATTTCTGAGGAGTCTGTTGTTATTTGGCCTTTATCATTTCTGATAGATGAAATTAGGGATTTTAGTCTTCTGCTTCTGGTTTGGTTAGCCAAAGGTTTATCTATTTTATTGACCTTGTCAAAAAACCAGCTTTTTGATTTATTGATCTGTTGTATGATTCTTTTGTTTCCAATTTCATTTAATTCTGCTGTAATTTTAGTTATTTCTTTTCTTCTGCTGGGTTTAGGGTTGGAATGTTCTTCTTTTTCCAGTTGCTTGAGATGTTTCATTAAGTTGTTGACTTCCTCTCTTTCCATTCTTTTGAGGGAGGCTTGAAATGCTATTAAATGTTTCTCTTTAGACTGCCTTTGCAGTATCTCAGAGGTTCTGATAATTCGTGTCTTCATTATTGTTTTGTTCCAAAAGTTTGGTAATTTCCTTCTTAATCTTGTCTCTGACCCACCTATCATTTAGCATAAGGTTAAGGTTAAGATTGAGGGTCATTTTAAATGGCATTTTTAATAATTCTGCATGTGACAGTTGGTATAGCATTAGCAAGGAAAAGTATCACTATCTCAGTCATCCACTCAGACAGAGTTACTTGTCATCACTGTTATTTCTACTTCTAAATTTATGTGCTACCTATAAGCAATCATTTTCTTATACTTATTAATTCATAAGGACTTAACAGTAAAAGTTTCTTTAAAAAAATGTACCATAACAATGGAAAAAAAAGTGCTCTGGCTAACTAAGCAGCACTCATTAGAACACGATTGTCAACTGTTAAACAACACCAAAGCAATCAACAGTCCACTTTCAGTCTTTACCTATGATCCTGTTATTTGATGAAAAATTAGTACTGCACACTGTAATTTTTTTTAAGGTGACAGGAAACTTCAAAAGGAGTTCAGCCACCAGGAATTGGGTTATGTAGGGTTGAGTAGGGATTCTGCTGTGTGGCTTTCCCCAGAGTCACCTGCCTCATTAATTTTTTTTCTTTTTGTCTTAGATGTCTGTATTTGATTTTATAAACTGATATGACTCCTTCTTCTGTTATAAATGCACAGTACTCTGGGTCCTTCAATAAACCCATTGCACATTTTCAGAACATCATAGCTAGGTATCTTTTTTTCATTGTTATCAATATCATCTTTTTTTTTTCTTTTTCACTTTTTGCCTGGGGCTGGGTTTGAACCCACCACCTCTGGCATATGGGGCTGGTGCCCTACTCCTTTGAGCCACAAGTGCCACCCCAGCAATATCATCTTTATCATCACTGCTATCCAAAGCACATTTAGTAAGAGTCATGTCAGCCATTTTTCTATGAGTCAATGAATGAATAATTTAAAGTCTTATTATTGAGTCTTCTATGATAATTCATACAGCTTACTAATGGACTCTGAAGATTTTTTTAAGTAAAAAAAAATTCAGACATTATTTTTTCCTCTACTTGTCATAAAACATCTTTTGAATTCATTACCTCATTCACCATAATTACAGAACACAGTTGCAGTCCAGAGGTTGTGTCACGCATGAATAGCTGTGTCTTCTGTTACTGTGTTCCAAGTGTTGACAAGATAATATATGGACTCCTTCTTAATAAACTAATTTTGAAGATTTGCCACACCCCCAACTCTGTTCACCACTCAAGTATGCTGTTCAAGAAAGTCTTTTTATATTTTCTCTTTATTGACTTAAAAATATCCTGGTCACATGGAACAATTAATGAAGTCACAGTTGGGAAAATACATGGCATAAATGTCCTTTTTTTTTTTTTTCTGGCTGGGACTGGGTTTGAACCCACCACCTCCAGTATATGGGGCCAGCACCCTAGTCCTTGAGCCACAGGCACTGCCCATAAATGTTCTTTTAATGAGAGTTTGGACTGGAGGATGAGCAAAGAAAAGTTGTAAAGGAATAAACAAATATTGCTTATTCAATGTTTATTCATTATCCAGTCCCGTTTCCCTGCAATGAGCAGGAGCCATTGGCATAAATTATATGTGAAATCAATCAAAAAAGATGTCCCTAGAAAATCATGTCTTTTTGTTATGTTACATTGGGACTGCAAAAAATTTTACTTCTTTTTTTTCTTTTTTTGAGACAGAGTCTCACTCTATCCTGGGATAGAATGCCATGGCATCATTATAACTCACAGCAACCTCAGACTCTTGGGTTCAAGTGATTCTTCTGCCTCAGCCTCTTTCTGTAGTCCCAGCCTATAGCTGGAACTACAGAATCCTGCCATAAAGCCTGGCTGGTTTTTACATTTTTTGTGGAAGAGAAGTCGGGCTTTTGCACAGGCTGGTCTTGAACCCCTGTGCTCAGGCAATCCACCTGCATCAGCTTCTCACAGTGTTAGGACTGCAGGGTAAGCCACTGCACCTGTATAAAAAATTTACTTCTTGAAAACAGTGAGTATACAAGCATTGGCCTGTCACAGCTAGTTTACACTTCTACATTAGCTGGGCTGCGTTAGCACAGCCCAGCACAGTTATTGTTTAATTCCCGTAAGGACTTTTTTTTTCAGCTGTAGTGATTGTCCTCCTGAGGCAATAACATCAAAAAGATGATGTCTTATCAGCATTAAAGACTCATTCCTGCATCAGATTTCCATCACTGATGACTCATCAATGAATTTCACTGCTGCTTTGTGAAAAGGAGAGGCTTTTCCACCAAATTTAAATTTGTAAATTTAAAAATTTACCATACACTGGTAAGCATATGTCTCACATTTCTGGAGCCAGCCTGTTTGATATTCACAGTCCATTTCAATTTTTGTTTCATTACAAGAGATCTTTGCTTACTCATGATCAGCATACTATTCAGGGATGGATTCACTGTAACATTGGTGAGCTACTCTTTGAATACACAATCCAGATCTTCCCATTTTTTGTTTTATGCAGTGTTCATTAACTTTCATTCATCATTTCAGCATAGAAATTCAGCCATTTATCCTTTCATTTCTTCAGGTCATACATGGTGGTCATTCCAACACCACGTTCTTCTATAAGAGGTTTATGCTTAACACTGCTGTCCAGTCTCTCTAATAGACTTCCTGTTCTATAGATAAACATAAATTCTTCTATGTATTTTTCTTCTTACTGTTGCCCAGATGTTGACCATAAATTTATATTATTTATTGGCAATTTGTATGTCCTTCATGGAAATATGTTTGTTCAGCTCCCTTGTCCATTTTTGAAATAGGGGTTTTTAAAATTATTGTTTTGTTCAGTACATTTCATAAATATTTTGAGTATTATACCCTTACTGAATATGTGGTTTGAAAATATTTTTGCCTATTCCTTGGGCTCTTTTCATTTTTTTGAATGTTTGCTATGCAGAAACTTCTTAGTTGCCTATACTTTTATTTGTTTGTTGTTGTGTTTGGTGTCAGAAAATTATTGTTAAAACCATTGCCGTTAAATTTTTCCCTGTGCTTTCTTCTAGGAATTTTATGTTTTCAGGTCATATGTACATTTTTTATCTTTTTGAGTTGTTCTTTTTTATTAAATCATAGCTGTGTACATTAATGCAATCATGAGGAACAATGTGCTAGTTTTATATACAATTTGAAATATTTTTATATATGGTTTTATGTATAGTTTAATGTAAGAATTAAACTTCCATTTTCTATGGCATATAAATATATCATTTACATAATGCCATTTGCTGAAAAGATCATTTATTCCCCTGGGCCCTTTTTTGAAAGATTAGATAAATCCACATGTGTATAAATTTTAAATATTTATACTTTTTTGTGTTTTTACCATTTAGTCTTTTATCACTCTGGTATTTTGTTAATAGTATGAAATGGAAAATAATTGTTTGTCTCCACATTCATAACACATGATTCCAGCCTCATTCAATTAGATGTCTTTCTTTTATTTTAACATCAAAATTCTAATTCAGACATTTATTATCTTTCTGCTCACTTTTTTTTCTGAGAAGTTATGTGAAAGGTATGTTTATTTTTTATCTTTTTTTACATCAGGTTGATAAGAGTACATTGTTCTCATTTCTGAGATGAAGTTCAAGTTGTAGTAGAGCCCTTCACTGAGAGAGTGTGCTGGACACTCTCACATTGTGCACATTAGGTATGATCCTGCCAATCACCCTTTGTCCTCCTTCCTCTCCTCAGCCTCCTCTCCCCTGCCTCCTCTCCCCTCCCCCTTGCTAGGCTACACTTGTGTTTTTCTTTCATATGTGCATATAGTTGTTTATATATTAGTTTTATATTTGTATTGAGTACATTGGTTGCATCTCTTTTCATTCTGGAGATACATTACTAAGAAGAATGTGTTTCAATGCCAGTGATGTGAACACAAAAGACGTAACTTCTTCATCTTTTCTTAGGGCTGAATAGAATTCCATGGTATATATATACAAGAGTTTGTTAATCTATTCATGGATTGATGGGCATATGGGTTGTGTGAAAAAATTCTCACATTACTTGCACTCTTTTGAAAAACTAAGAATATAAGTAAAAATAGTTTCTGAGTATTAGGGTATTGTCTGAAGACTTGTGCCTTAGAAAACAAGCAGGCCAGAACCTACAGAACACGATTAACAACCTGCTGTATGGAACTGTGACTGCACTGCTGTTTGCTCAAGCAGATAAGGGTTGATAGTCCTCTGTGCAGGGGAACAGGTCTAAGGTGATGTGTGTATAAAACCACGTCCTCCAGCAGGTGGCTTCCAAACTCCTTGAAAACAAAGCTGTAAAACTTAATTCTTAGAACTAAATTGAGTATAGATTACCCCCTTGCTTCATCTGTTGATTTTTTACCCTATAGAAATAAAGTTTGGAATGCATGGTTGCTTAAGAAAT
>CAUYTI010139193.1:0-10331 GCA_963575145.1 Galago senegalensis | reverse complement strand
TGAGGGTGACATAGGGAGACTCTTATCTCAAAAAAAAAAAAAAAAAGGCTCGGCGCCTGTGGCTCAAGTGGCTAAGGCGTCAGCCACGTACACCCAAGGTGGTGGGTTCAAATCCAGCCCAGGCCTGCCAAACAACAATGACCGCTGCAACCAAAAAATAGCCAGGCGTTGTGGCGGGCGCCTGTGGTCCCAGCTACTTGGGAGGCGGAGGCAGGAGACTCACTTGAGCCCAGGAGTTGGAGGTTGCTGTGAGCTGAAAAGCCATGGCACTCTACCCAGGGGGACAGCTTGAGGCTCCTGTCTCAAAAAAAAAAAAAGAATCCCCATAAGAGCTCCACAGGTTAGGTGACATGACTCCATCATCCAGATGAGGAAGTTGAGGCTCAGAGATGTCCCTATGGAGGGGCTTGAGAGTGACCTCAGGAAGTACTTAAGTTAGACCAGAGCAGGATCATGCAGGGCTCATAGCCTACATGCAACATTTGTCACACTTGCCTCTATAATCATCTGAATGGCAGAGGATCCAGCCCAGAGTCTTGAGGAGGGCGTTAGACAGGCTGGTCCCCAGTGGAAACCCCAGCCCTTGCTGAAACTGCAGATCTGGGCTCTCTTCTTACCAAGGAAGCACTCTGCCCTACCCTGCCATAGCTGGGTATGCCTAGCCTGGGGTCCCTGGTCTGGGGGAAGGGGGGAGGGTCTCTGCTTCCCACTGCAGGGCTAGCTTGTCCTTTCGTCTATCTCTCAGGTTCCTCCTCTTTCTCTCCCTTCCCTGGGGTCCTGGGCCACCTCCATGGCTAGCTGTATCTCTCATCTTTCCACCTTTCATTTGGCCTCCCCCCTAGAACTATTCTGGAGACCTTGGAGCACGAGTGGCCTTGCATGAACTCTATAAGTATATCAACAAGTACTACGACCAGGTGAGAAGGCTGACCTTAGGATTCCCCTGGGAGCTGAGAGGATGGATGTGAGAGGGGGTCTGGCCCCATGACTCAGGGTGGCAGGCTCCAGGTCTCCCCTAGGCATAGTGTTGGGGTTTCCAGAAGTGTTCTTTAAGTGTGCCTCTTGGTATTGTCTGTGCTGTTCCTGTCCCCACACTCCCTATCCCAGCTCCTTGGCCCATGCATGGTGCTGGTGATTGGGGGCTAGGAGAATGGCCAGGGCCTGGAGATGGTATACAGATATGCTGGGAGGGACACAACTGCACCCTCTTCCCGACCCATGCCCCCACTCAGGCCCTGCCAGGGTCCAGTGTTGGCAGTGTGTTGCACGTGGCCACCTCTGCAGATGCAGGCCTGGCTGGGTTGCATAAGCCACGAAAGAGGAGGGTGTGGGCAAAGCACCAGGGTGGGCAAAGGTACAGTGGAACTACAATAGTTAGGGGGCTTTCTGGAGAACCCTGGGCTGGGCCTGAAGATCTGAGCACCCACCAGTCAGCCTATCGAGTGCCTGGTGAGATTGTCCACTCAGACATTTGTGTGGCACCAGCAACATGGCCAGTGCTATTAGAGATACGGAACCTGGCTCATGGCCCACAACCTTCCTTGGCATGATCTGGGCTACAGGGTGGGGGAGTGTGTGTGACACAGTCACAGACAGACCCTCCTGGAGACTTGGTGGCCATGGCTGTGCTCCTAGTGCTGCCGCACTCTGCTTGTGCTTATGATTGCTCATGTTTGATTAATGTCTATCTCCCTCTCCACATCTGTCAGTCATTACTGGGTCCTTGTTCCTTGTCGGGTACCTGCCATATATATCTCAGGAAATGCTGTTGTGCTAGGCGGGTAAGCAGTGATGGCTGTGGCGGAGCTTCTGAGGGCTCAGTACAGAGTGAGGTGCTTCATTCCTGCCTTCCTAAGCCTTGAACTCCCATGGTGCCTTTGCTGTTAGTGTCCTTCCTACTGCCAAGGCCCTGAGGTCACAGGAAATAACTGAGGCAATTTACTGGGTTATTGGGACTCTTGCCTGAGTCATGCAGCATCTTAGGAGGTCTTTTGAAGTCTGCAGTAAACGTGGAGGCCACAGAAGTCTCCCCTGATGGCGCTGGTCTCTATATTCCAGATCATCACTGCCCTGGAGGAGGATGGCACGGCCCAGAAGATGCAGCTGGGCTATCGGCTCCAGCAGATTGCAGCTGCTGTGGAAAACAAGGTCACGGATCTATAGGGACCTGGGAGCCCTGGCCTGCTATTGCCTCAGCCCTGCCTGGGCAGCCTTGGAACCTCGAGAGAGAGAGACTACCTTCTTAGATGCCTGTAGTTGTTGACAAGCAGAGTTAGTGGAAGGTGACTCCTAGTCTCCTGGTGGCTCTAACCTCAGCCCTGCTGGACCCACATCATAGGCCTGGGGGCCTGAAACTCATGGGGTAGTACCCAGCCTGCTCCCTGAGCCAAGCAACCCTATGGACCACTTCCTGTGTGCCACCAGTCTGCAGGGAGTTAGAGGCTAAAGCCTTCCAGAGTGGCCGGAAAGGCCTCCAGGCCCATGGGGAGACTGTACTGTTCATCATTACTGGCCTGTGTCCCATTGGGATTCAGAGAAGGAGGAAGAGAGCCCCAAACTTCCTGTCCTCTGTCATCCCTGACCTCAGTTTAGCTGCCTCTGGCCTTGTTGCTGCTGCCACATCCTAGGTCCAAGAGATGAAGGCCTCTCCTAGGCCACTGCATACAGCCCCTTTGGCAGGGCTGGCTGCCTTAGGGCTAGCCCTGAGGGGAGGACATCTGCTGCTGGGGGCCTTGGGAGAGCGGTGGCACCACTGACCCAGCTCTTCATTAAACAGTAACACACTGCCTGGAGTCTGATGTGTGGGCCTACCCCAGCTCTTCCCTGAGTATGAGGGTGGCAGCTGTGTCTGGTGGGCACCAGGGGAGGTGGCATCTCCACCCTGGGGGAATCTCATGGTCCCCATGTAATGCTGTCGACTGTAGGGCTGACTGTAGGGCTTCCTTGGCTCCTGCGCAGGGCTTGCTGGGGTCAAAGCTTCTATGAAGGAGGACTGTGCCCTAAGGTGGAGGGGTCTATAAGTCTCTTCAAGGGACCTGCCTTATCTGCAGTTTGGGCATTTTCACTTCCCTCTTCATGTTCCATGTATCTTGAAAGGAACTAGGAAAGGGTGGCATCATGACAGGCAGCTCAAGGCATAGTAGATCTTGAGGACCCTTTCCCATGTCCTGTTGCTGGGCTCCTGGTTTCTGGGTTGTCTTCCAAGTCAAGGCATCTTAGGGTGGGGCTCCTCACCGACTGTGCCTGCATGAAGGCTGCCTTGTGTGCTTTCTTCTGATTGGTGGCTGGAGGTGAGTTCTCAGATCGTCTTAGCTGGGTTTCCTGTTGCTGTCTTGGTCTGTAGGGCAGGGGATTGATGTCCCCCTTGATTGAGACCACCTTTGGCCTCAGCAGGAGGCAAAGCAGGGCCCTTCAGCACTAAAGTCTTCAGAAGTCTCACCCCTTTGGCACTGTGCTCACTTCCTACAACCCAATTATCCCTGGCTCCCCTTGCCCTCTGGTAGATCTTCTGCCCCTTGGAGATCTTCAGTGAGGATTCAAAGAAGCGGAAACATGCAATTTTAGGAGGAGTCTTCTTTTTTAACCTCTTTTGGCTCTAAATAAAGCCATCTGCAGAGTCCTTTTCCCTAAAGTGGCAGGAGCCATGTTGGTCTTGTCCATGCCAGGGGTGATTGCAGCTGCTATTCTCTGTGGGGCTCTAATGTCCCTTCTTTCCCATTTCTGCCCAATGTGAGAATCAGACAGATGAGCAGTCCGGCACCATCTTTTGGGAGTGTGTGAATTTTAGTCCTTCAAATGGGTGCTCTGGCCAGACTTACATAGCCACTCAAGATGGTTCTGACTCTCCTCTGGCCAGACAAAAATTTGATCACTGTGGTGACACTCTTAAGGAGCAGGGCCATTGGGGAACTCTGGTGGGCTTCAAGCAGGCACAGAGGGAGTCTTGGTTCACACCCTAGGATCTTCAGCAGAGCTATGCCAGGGCAGGGAAGGCTCTAGGGCAGTGGTCTCAACCTTCCTAATGTGGAGACCCTTTAATACAGTTCCTGTGGGTTGCAACCCACAGATTGAGAGATGCTGCTCTAGGGAGAACAAGGCCATGTGCCTGCACGCCTGGGTGTGTGCACATAGATGAGTATTGAACATGCTCAGAGTATTACTCTGTTGCCCAGGCTAGCATGCCACGTTGTCAGCCTAGCTCAAGGCAATCCCAAACTCCTGGGAGCAAGTGATCCTTCTGCCTCAGCTTCCTGAGTAGCTGGAACTATAGGTGCCTGCCACAACAGTTAATTTATTATTATTATTATTATTTTTACCGAGGCTGGGTATGAACCTGCCATCTCTGGCTTATGGGGCTGGCACCCTACCCTTTTGAGCCACAGGTGCTGCCCCAATTTTTTTCTATTTTTAGTAGAGACAGGGTCCCTCTCTTGTTGAGGTTGGTTTCAAACTCCTGAGAGAGGAATTCACCCTCCTTGGCCTCCCAGAGTGCTAGGATTATAGGCATATGCCACCATGCTGGCCAGAACACTATTATAATAAAAGGTAAGATGAAAATTGTGGCACGATAAATAGGAAACTGTAAATCCTGTCTTAAAATCATGGCCAAGAATGGAGATTCCAACACAGATAAAACTTTTGTGGTTTTTCATTGGGGTCTTGGCCATAATTTCAGTGTAGAATGTTTGTAAGTCAGTTTGCTCAACCTAATTTTTTCATATCAAAATTGGAAAAGCCTGCCCTCATTACTGTTTTGCATAAACCTATTAGTATGCAAAGTGAAAATGTCCCCCTAAACCCCTTGTTCAGAGATGCAGAGGAAGGTACTGCTAGACAAAATGATTGGAATGAAAAGGAGGGCTGAGGCTCTGTTGGGCACACAGCTGACGCCCATGTTTATAGAGCTCCTTATAAACTTATCTTAGTAAAGGTTAAAAATGGCAAAAAGAAGCGAAACAGTGTAAGATGTTAAAACTGCCATTAAAACTCCAAATAAGCACAAAACTGCTACTGATCACAAGCACAGTTAAAAAGGCATTTTTACTTCAGACTTAACCACAAAAGCGCCAGGATGTCTGTTCCTGCTTGCCCATTTCCTCTAAGCTAAAACTGACTACTGTTGTGTAAGTAAGGGGGGAAGGTACAGGATACAGCAGCCCACTGCCTCAGCAAGTGTTATCTCTAGCTGCAACCTGGCGAGACTCACCAGCTATCTTATCTGTAAACATAACTGTCTGCTTTTAGGCAGATCTAAACTTATTCTCAGAATAAGAAACTTAGAGTCACGTTCCTCAGGGAGCACTTGAGAATAAACTACCGTGCTTCAGTATGGGGGGCTGCACCCCAACAGCAAAGGGCCTTTGTTTCTGATTATCACTTGGGGCTTCTTAAGGAGTTTATCTTAAAAAGCCTATCACAGGTGGCAGCAGACTGCTTGAGCCCATGAGTTTGAGACCAGCCTGAGCAAGAGCAAGACCCCCATTTCTACTAAAAACAGAAAAACTAGCCAAGCATGGTGGTGGGCACCTGTTGTCCTAGCTACTCGGGAGGCTGAGACAAGAGGATCTTTTGAGCTCAAGAGACTGAGGTTGTGGGCGGCGCCTGTGGCTCAGTGGGTAGGGCACCAGCCCCATATACTAAGGGTGGCGGGTTCAAACCCCGCCCTGGCCAGCTAAAACAACAATGAGAATTGCAACAAAAATTAGTCAGGCATTGTGGCAGGCACCTGTAGTCCCAGCTACTTGGGAGGCCAAGGCAAGAGAATGGCTCAAGCCCAAGAGTTGGAGGTTGCTGTGAGCTGTGATGCCACAGCTTCTACTGAGGAGGACAAAGTGAGACTGTCTCAAAAAAAAAAAAAAAAAAGACTGAGGTTGCTATGAGCTATGACAGGCATCCTCAAACTATGGCCAGCTGGATGTTTTTGCTGCCACTGCCTGTCTTGCTTAGCAGCCGACTCGTCCTGGGGCCTGAAGTCTGGCCCTCTGACAGTCTGAGGGACCATGAACTGGCCCCCTGTTTAAAAAATTTGAGGATCCCTGATGATGCCATAGCACTCTACGCAGTGTGACAGAGTGAGACTCTATCTCAAAAAAATTTTTTTAAAAAGCACTCTCACAGGCTCGGCGCCTGTAGCTCAAGTGGCTAAAGTACCAGCCACGTACACCCAAGGTGGCGGGTTCGAATCCAACCCGGGCCCGCCAAACAACAATGACGGCTGCAACCAAAAAATAGCTGGGCGTTGTGGCAGCCGCCTGTGGTCCCAGCTACTTGGGAGGCGGAGGCAGGAGACTCGCTTGAGCCCAGGAGTTGGAGGTTGCTGTGAACTGTAATGCCAGGGCACTCTACCCAGGGGGATAGCTTGAGGCTCCTGTCTCAAAAAAAAAAAAAAAGAAGCACTCTCACAAATTAATAAATTAATTTTTTAAAGAAGCACTCTCACCAATTTAAATATTGGAATAATTATTCAAATGTTTAGAAGACCTAAGAGTTCTGTATTTTTGTTAATTTTTTGATACTGAAAGAATCGTACTCATCAATATGATAGTTTGTGCTGATGAACATTGGAATCATCTTTAAAGCCCCTTGAAATGTTGGGAATGGCAGGTGGACTCTGGGTCCTATGGGCCAGTGCCAACAGTGGCTCTTGGCTGTTCTGGGGGAACAGCCTTGCTGTCACAAGCTTTTCTGCTGGCCTCTGATGACTTCTGGGGCTTGTCCTTCACACACCAGGTACCCTTAGGATAACTCATTAAAGAACAAATACAGACCCCAAACCACCCGGTTTCACTGACTGGTGATGTTTTATGCACGTGGTTTTTTTTTTATGTTCTGTTATGTAAACTAGGGATGATAGTTTATCCCACTCCAAAGATATACGAAAAATCTAAGACAAGAATATCACTATGATGTTTGAAAGGAATTTGTCCTTTGATCACAATGATGGAGTATTACTTATGAGTTTAGATTATCTGGCTGATATATATACTTGCAAGGAGACAGTGATCTGTGGGCTATCCACCTGGCCATTAACAGAACCTCTTCAGATCTAGGAATGTGAAACTCAGGTGTGGAGCCAGCTGCTGGTCCCTGGGTGGCAGGTGCGTTGAAGTTGTAATGGTGGTGTGCTGCCATCTTCTGGCCATGTTATAGAAATCATCAGGCGCAGCTACCAGTTTTAGTCTCAGGAGCTTTTTATAAAATTACCATGGGATTCAGTAGTGCTGGGGCTTGATTGGTCATCTTTGTCTCTAACACGAATTCTGGTTTTAGAGTGAGTCATGTCTTAAGGACAGAACTGAGATGGTATAACAGTGAGTGACTAGTCAGGAAAACAAACAACTGTGGATGTTTCCAACAGAGGGAATTTAAATAGAAGGGTTGAACAGAATAACAGTGTTTGAAGGGCTAAAAGAGGAGTAAAGTAATTCAGGGATTAGTGACTACAGAAGCCTCTATCACTTCTAAGCTGGCAAAGGGGCCACCAGTGTTACCCAGAGGCCTATGGAGCTGGCAAGTGGAAAGCTGGGAGCTGCAGGTGCCTGTGAGCCTCACATCCTGGCCCCGCCACCCAGGCCAGTGCATCAGTGCTGTTGGGGCACCCTGTTCCCCCAGTGAATGGGTGCCACCAGGAAGAGAGGATTGAAGCTCTTCTGAGACTTCCTCCACCCCAGACTTGCCTGTTTTCCTCCCCAAGATCTCAGGCCCCAAGAAGCCCTGGAGAGACAGGAGACCTGGGTTCTAGTTTCTCCTCTCCTAACGGGCTAGGTCTCTGGGAAGAAGGGTGCAGATGTTCGAGTGTATGGCAGGAGCCACTCTTTGTCATGGGGTTAGATCCTTAGCTGCCATATAGCATGGTTTAATGAGGAAATGTTGGTCAAGGCAGGAAACTGACAGCATGTATTAGAAAAGATATAGCTGGCAGGGAGTTTAATGAGGGGACTACTTAGAGAGCTGCAGGCATAAGGAAAGTCACCATGGGGTGAAGTACATTTATTCTCAGCCCTGAGCTCCCAGGGGTGGGTCACAGTAGTCATCAGGACCAGTGGGGCTGTTGCTGAAGGAGGAAGCCTTCAGAGGAAGATGCTGATGACATAATTACTCTGGCTTCTTGCCCTTCCACTGACCAGATTCCTGTCCATTTGGTCAACTCCTGATCTGGTTGGCCAAGCCACCTGAAAACCAGAGGGCAGGGGAACCTGACTGGTGCAGGTGGGATGGCAGCTTTTGGAGTGCTAAGCAATGGCCAGAAATGGGCTGGTGGGCCAGTACTGCCTCCAGTCTGAGCACCCACTACCCTGAGAGACACCCAGTAGGTAGTTTGTTATTCAAAGTGATGGGGTGTGGCTCGGCGCCTATAGCTCAACCGGCTAAGACGCCAGCCACGTACACCTAAGGTGGCGGGTTCGAATCCCCAGTCCAGACCCGCCAAACAACAATGACGGCTGCAACCAAAAAATAGCCGGGCATTGTGGCGGGTGCCTGTGGTCCCAGCTACTTGGGAGGCGGAGACAAGAGACTCGCTTGAGCCCAGGAGATGGAGGTTGCTGTGAGCTATGCCACGGCACTCTACGCAGGGGGACAGCTTGAGGCTCTGTCTCAAAAAAAGAAAAAAAAAGTGATGGGGTGACTGCCATCTCAGAGCTTGGTTTTGGCCACCCAGCTCTGGGATGTCCCACCATACCTCATGCGCTGGTGCTCCTTGGGAGATGCTGCACAGTCTCCCTGAAGGATCTTGGAAACCTCAACTTTTAGGGCTGATGGGATCTCCTCACTTTCCAGATCGAGTGGGATGCTAGGTGTGCAAATAGGTACCCAAGGAAGACACCAAGCTGTGGGTTGTGTCTACATTTTCATCTTGGGGCAGAAGAATTCAGCAGGGCAAGGCGCGGACCCATCCAAAGGTGAGGGAGGGCAGGGCACCTATGTTCCTCACAACCACTGCAAAGTATGCTGGCACACCCAAGCCCCTGAGCAGAGAGGGCCCCTCTCGCCTACACACAGCCCCAGGTTGCTGAATGGAGTGGAGGCAACAGAACTCATTGTATTAGTATGTGTGTGTTTGGATACTTGTTGCACATGTGTGTGTTTGGGAGGTTGGGGGGTAGTGGAGGTGGGCAAAGGCTCTGTTCTCTGAGGAATGAATGATGCCCTGGTGGAAAGCCTCATGGACTTGGAACTTGAAAAGTGGATTTTTGCTTGGCCCTGACTGCCTTTTCCAAGCCTCAGGTTTCTTTCTTTCTTTTTTTTTTTTTTCTGAGACAGAGTCTCAAGCTGTTGCCCTGGGTAGAATGCTGTGGAGTCACAGCTCACAGCAAGCTCAAACTCTCGGGCTATTCTCTTGCCACAGCCTCCCAAGTAGCTGGGACTACAGGCGCCTGCCACAATGCCCAGCTATTTTTTTTGTTGCAGTTGTCGTTGTTTAGCAGGCCCAGGCCAGGTTCAAATCCGCCAGCCCAGGTGTATGTGGCCTGTGCCCCACCCACTGAGCTATAGGCACTGCCCCTCAGATTCCTTTTATGTAAGATGCTGGTCCCTAACCACATTTCCAGAGGCAAAAGCTGTCAGTGAAAGGGGAAAGACTCTGGCAACTCTCAGGGCTTCTCTATGGAATTGTTGCAATACACTCCTTAGTAGGCTGACTCACAGTAGGCTAATTCAACACCATAGTAGAGACCCCACCCCTGACCAATCAGACCCTGTTCAGGAGGCAGGATAATTGCATCTTGGTGTGGCACACAGTCATCTTGCCTGTTCTCTGTTGTTGCAGCCTGCTGTCACCTTTGACAGCCTGCCAGCCACAGCTCACCCGAAGCAACATCGCTCAGGGAACAATAGGGATAGCTTCTATTCCTGGGAAACTCCTCTTCCTCATCTGTCTTTCAACACCTTTTGAAAAATTTCTCTGCATGTTTCTTCTATCAATATTTCAGATCTTTCTCCTTTATCTTCTTATTTTGTTTTTCTCATTATTCTCTTTTTTCCTTTTCCTTCTTTTTTTTTTTTTTTTTTTTGAGACAGAGCCTCAAGCTATCCCCCTGGGTAGAGTGCCGTGGCATCAAAGCTCACAGCAACCTCCAAATCCTGGGCTCAAGCGAGTCTCCTGCCTTAGCCTCCTGAGTAGCTGGGACCACAGGCCCCTGCCACAACACTCAACTATTTTTTTTTAATTTTTTAAATTTTTTTTTAAATTATTTTTGAGACAGAGCCTCAAGCTATCCCCCTGGGTAGAGTGCCATGGCATCACGCTCACAGCAACCTCCAACTCCTGGGCTCAAGCGAGTCTCCTGCCTCAGCCTCCCAAGTAGCTGGGACTACAGGCGCCCGCCACAACG
>CAUYTI010139186.1:0-21294 GCA_963575145.1 Galago senegalensis | reverse complement strand
TAGTAGAATCCCTGGTGTTTTCCAGATATACTATCATATCATCTGCAAAAAGTGAAAGTTTAATCTCTTCTGACCCTATATGGATGCCCTTGATTGCCTTTTCTTCCCTAATTGTGATGGCTAAAACTTCCATTATGATGTTAAAAAGCAGTGGAGACAATGGGCACCCTTGCCTGGTTCCTGATCTGAGTGGAAATGATTTCACTTTAACTCCATTCAATACAATATTGGCTGTGGGTTTCCTGTAGATGGCCTCTATCAGTTTAAGAAATGTCCCTTCTATACCAATTTTCTTAAGTGTTCTGATCATGAAAGGATGCTGGATATTATCAAAAGCCTTTTCTACATCAATTGAGAGGATCATGTGACCTTTGTTTTTTAATATATTTATGTGATGAATTATATTTATAGATTTACATATGTTGAACCATCCTTGAGATCCTGGAATAAAACCCACTTGGTCGTGGTGGATAATTTGTTTGATGTGTTGCTGGATTCTGTTGGTTAGGATCTTGTTGAATATTTTCGCATCAATATTCATTAGTGATATTGGTCTATAACTTTCTTTTCTTGTTGAGTCTTTTTCTCGTTTGGGAATCAAGGTGATGTTTGCTTCATAGAATGTGTTGGGTAGTAGTCTGTCTTTTTCTATATTTTGGAAAAGGTTGAGTAATATAGGTACTAGCTCCTCTTTAAAGGTTTGGTAGAATTCTGATGTGAAGACATCTGGTTCTTGCCTTTTCTTTATTTTGTATAGTTGATGCTATTTCAGAACTTGATATAGTCCTGTTCCACATTTCCACTTCATTCTGGCTAAGTCTTAAGAGATTGCGTGCTTCCAAGTATTGGTCAATTTCCTTCAGATCGTCATATTTCTGGGAATAAAGTTTCTTGTAATATTCATTAAGATTTTTCGGGCTCGGCGCCTATAGCTCAACCGGCTAAGGTGCCAGCCACATACACCTAAGGTGGTGGGTTCAAACCCCCAGCCCGGACCCGCCAAAGAACAATGACGGCTACAACCAAAAAAAAAAAAAAATAGCCAGGCGTTGTGGCGGGCGCCTGTGGTCCCAGCTACTTGGGAGGTGGAGGCAGGAGACTCGCTTGAGTCCAGGAGTTGGAGGTTGCTGTGAGCTGTAATGCCACAGCACTCTACCCAGGGGGACAGCTTGAGGCTCTGTCTCAAAAAAAAAAAAAAGATTTTTTGAATTTCTAAAGGGTCTGTTGTTATTTCATCTTTACCATTTCTGATTGATGAGATTAGAGATTTTACTCTTTTTTTTTTCATAGTTAGGTTGGCCAAAGGTTTATCTATTTTATTGACTTTTCAAAAAATCAAGTTTTTGATTTATTGATCTGTTGTATAATTCTTTTGTTTTCAATCTCATTTAATTCTGCTCTAATTTTGGTTATTTCTTTTCTTCTGCTAGATTTGGGATTGGAATGTTCTTCCTTTTCTAGTTGCTTGAGATGTCCCATTAAGTTGTTAACTTCTTCTCTTCCTGTTCTCTTGAGGAAGGCTTGCAATGCCATAAATTTCCCTCCTAGGACTGCCTTTGAGGTATCCCAGAGGTGATAATTCATGTCTTCATTATTGTTTTGTTCTAAAAATTTCCTTCTTGATCTCGTCTCTGACCCATCTATCATTCAGCGTAAGGTTATTTAGCTTCCATGTTTTTATACGAGACTGCAAATTCCTGTTGTTACTGAATTTAATTTTTTTCCATGATGATCCAAGAAGATGCATGGAATAATTTCTATTCTTTTAAATTTACTGAGGTTAGACTTATAACCTAAGATGTGATCAATTTTGGAGTATGTTCCATGGACTAATGAGAAAAATGTGTATTCAGTTTTGTTAGGATGTAATGTTCTGTAGACGTCTGTTAAGTCCAAAAGTTGAATATTAAATTTAAATCTAAAATTTCTTTGCTGGCTCGGCACATGTGGTTCAAGTGGCTAAGGCGCCAGCCACGTACACACAAGGTGGCGGGTTCAAATCCAGCCCAGGCCACCAAACAACAATGACTGCTGCAACCAAAAAATAGCGGGGCGTTGTGGTGGGTGCCTGTGGTCCCAGCTACTTGGGAGGCGGAGGCAAGAGACTCGCTTGAGCCCAGGAGTTGGAGGTTGCTGTGAGCTGAGATGCCACGGCACTCTACCCAGGGGGCCAGCTTGAGGCTCCTGTCTCAAAAATAAAATAAAATAAAATAAAATAAAATTTCTTTGCTAAGCTTCTTATTGGAGGATCTGTCCAACACTGCCAAAGGAGTGTTAAAATCTCTGACTATGATGGAGCTGGGAGAGATCAAGTTGCTCATGCCTGTTAGAGTATCTCTTATAAATTGAGGTGCATTCTGCTTGGGTCAGAGATATTGATAATTGAGACCTCGTCATATTGAGTATTACCCTTAACAGATGTAAAATGCCCTTCCTTATCCTTGCTTACTTTTGTTGGTTTAAACCCTATTATATCTGCAAATAAAATTGCCGCACCTGCTTTTTTGTGCTTTTCATTTGCCTGGAATATAGATGACCATCCCTTCACCCCGAGTCTATATTTATCTTTTAAAGTAAGATGTGATTCTTGAATACAGAAGATTTCCAGTCTGAGTTTCTGTATCAAATCAGCCAATCTATGCCTCTTGAGAGGGCAATTTAAGCCATTCACATTGATTGAAATTATTGATAAGCCTAGTAAAATTTTGGGCATCTAGTTGCTTGAACGTCCAGTAGACATTTTTAATCCTTTCACCACTGTGGAAGTTGGAGTGTGATCAAAAGTTTCTGGGTGAGTTTACTTTTGTGGTGGAGGATTTCACTGGTCATTATGGAGGATAAGTTTGAGAATATCCTGGGGAGCTGGTTTAGTTATGGCAAATTTCTTCAACATGCAAATGTTGTTAAAGTATTTAATTTCTCCATCATAGATGAAACTCAGTTTAGCTGGATACAGGATCCTGGGTTGAAAGTTATTTTGTTTTAGGAAATTAAAAGTCAGTGAACACCTTCTTCTAGTCTTAAAGGTTTCAGCAGGGAGGTCTGCAGTTATCATGATACTCTTCCCCTTGTAGGTTATGGTTTTCTTATGTCTGATTGCTTTCAGAATTTTCTCTTTTATATTAACTTTAGTGAAGTTAATTATGATGTGCCTGGGGGATGTCTTGTTTGGGTTGAGTCATGCTGGGATTCTGAAACTATCTGCCACCTGAATTTCAGAATCTCTTGGCATGTCTGGAAAGTTCTCTTTCATAATTTCATGAAGAAGAACCTCTGTGTTTTGTGAAGCAACTTCATTGTTTTCAGGGATTCCTATAAGGAGAATATTAGTTTTCTTCTAATTCTCCCAGAGCTCTCTGAGAGAAAGATCCGTTTTTGCTCTCCATTTCTTTTCATCTTTGAACTCTTGGGCTCATTCGAAAGCTTTGTCTTCAATGTCAGCGATCCTTTCTTCTGTCTGTTCCATTCTGTTACCGAGGGATTGTACTGTATTTTTCAGATCTTTGAGGGCTGCAAACTCTTGCCTAATTGTTTCAAAATTTTGATCATTTTTTCTTTGAAATTGTTGAATTCTTGAGATATCTTTTGAATAATTACTTGTGATATCTTTTGAATAATTTCTTGGAATTCTAATTCCTTCCTTTTTTCCATTCTGTTAATCTTATTTACTATCCAAATTCTGAACTCAATTTCTGACATCTCAACCATCTGTTTATGGATGGGGTCTTCAATTGCATCTGCCCCATTTTTCCTTGGGGGAGTTGTTCTACTCTGGTTATTCAAGTTGCCAGAGTTTTTTCGCTGATTCCACCCCATGCTGAATTTACACTGTTTGGAGACCTTATCAGAATAGTTCAGTCAGTGGCTGCCACCAGAGAAGGTTGCCTTCTTCTGGTTGCCCAGGGAGACAGGGCATGTCTTTCATCTTCTCCCAGGTCTTGGGCAATGGGCGATGGGGGGCCAGGGAACAGCAGCGGGATCATACCTCATTCACCCTGCTGGGCAACTGGAGAATAAGAGAATGGCAGTGGCCGGATCAGTCCTAGTTCGGCCCACTGGGGTAACCGTGGAGCAGGGGAATGGCAGCAGCCGGATCAGTCCTCGTTCATCCCCCCAGGGCTATGGGGGAAAGTGGAATGACAGTGGTGGCATGGAGCACACAAGTGGCTGAATCAGTCCTACTTTGGCCTTGCTGGGGCAACCAGGGGGCAGGGGAACTGCAGCATCCAGATCAATCCTCGTTCAGCCCCACAGGGCAACCAGGGAGCAGGGGAATGGCAGCAGGCTGTGTGGGGAACCCATGTGGCTGGATCAGTCCTAGTTCAGCCCCGCCAGGGCAATGGGGGCAGGGATCAGTAGCAGTGGTGCGGGGCATGCAGGTAGCCAGACCAGTTCCAGTTCAGCCCCACTCGGGCAACCAGGGAGCAGTGGGTGGGCAGTGGCAGTGTGAGGAACATGGCCCAATCAGTCCTAGTTCAGCTGCCAGGGCTACCCCAGGGAAGGGGTAATACCCCAGTGGCCATGTGGGGAATGCATGGCTGCAGGGCGGGGAGAGTGCGCTTGGTCCTACGGCTGGGGGGGTGCTACTCTTGGGCCTCCTCTCACTGTCTCTGCAGGCAAAGGGGGAAGGGTGGACTGGAGATTCAAAATGGCAGTGGAAACTTTAGTTCGATTTTTCTGCCTGGCGAGAGGGTGTTCAGAGTCTCAGCAAGGTTCCTCTAGGGGAGTAGACCCCACTGCCTGTAGCTTTCATATGTGGGGTGAGATAATATGTCTTCAGTTCATCTCTCACCTGTAGGAAGCTTACAGGAGCAGACAAAGAGAAAACAAAGAGAAAAATACAGCTCTCTTGGGGGAAGGGATGGACATTTTTCCTTTGAGATGTTCCATATACCTGTAAGTTGCACTCCAGGAGTCACAGCTTGCCTCAGCAGAGGTGTCCTGCAGGTACGACTCTTCTCTCTCGGCTGGACTCCTACAATTCAACTTTGTTGGGTGTTTTCTGGCCTTTATCCTTCCCTGTAAATGGGAGCTTCTGTCGGTAGCTGGTACCTGTCGACCATCCTGCCCCTCCTCCCCACAGTTTCTTTAACTTCTCTCCTTTGATCTTATTTTATAACATTCTAATGCTTTCTGTGGTTCCATTATTTTTCATCTTTTAAGAACATTTTTTTTTAACCATTGGCTCAGGATTTTATGATTTGTACATTTTGTTAATTTAGTGGATGGGATGGGGGCATCATTTTTTAATGTCCTGGTTATATGCAGTGACTCCAAAAAAAACCCACCAAGGGAGTGTGGTGTTTATTGTGTTTTGTGGGGTTTTTTTAAAGGAGAGATCTCATTTTATATGTTATTTAAATCTTATATAATCCCCTTCCACAAGAACTTCATGAGACACTGTGAACATAAAGTATATGACAATTTATTTCCTTTTGTGACATACAAGTCAAGAGGATAACAGGAACCTTAGCTAACAAATGCAAACATTGTAACCTCATCATTTGTACCCTCATATTAATCTGAAATTTAAAAACAAAAAGTCAAGAGGGAAGATTGAGTACAGTGCTAATAATGCCATATGCCAGTGCCCAGTGTACTTCTGGGGGCTAAGCACCTGGCTGCCCACTGTGGTCATGGACTTGGTAATGTACTCCTATAGCTCTTCCTCTTTCCTACCTTCCTTCCTCTTCCCTTGCCAGAGATTTATGGGCTCATCTCTCAGACTGGTTACTTAGTCTTTGTCTCAGGGACTGTTTCTGGGAAAACTATTTAAGCACCAATCAAATGCTAGTCATGAGAAAAGTGAATACTTCTCCAAGTAGTGACAGTATGGGAAGTCTCTGGAAAGGTGCAGAGTGCCCTTGAGGCACCTTCTGCTTATTCTCATTAGCAGTGATGAATTCTGGTAGCCTTGGAAGGAGATATGCTATAGGCAGCAACAGAATCAGGCTACCCCATGCCCTCCCAGAACAGTCAAGAAGAGGGGAATTTCAAAATTGCAGGGATAGGAAAGGTCAGACCTAGGAAAAGCCTATAAATTCCTGAATCTAGAGCTGTAATTGTCCTTTGCTCTCCTGGGAAGATGATCCCACGGCCATTTACTATTTTAGGTGGGAGGATGAGTGATAATGGAGAATCCTCAGAGGTGTGGGATTGTCATCTAATGCCCCAAATAGGCAGTGGCCAAGGTGCCTTGATTAATATAGTTTAGCATCAACTCCCCAAGCACAGATCAGCATGTGTTACTGGAAAGTTATTTTTGTAAACCAAGTAGAAGGAAAAACAGTAGGTTAACTACCCCTTCTTCTTGTTGGCCTGACCAACGTACATTTTAGTAAAGCAAATCATGTTGCTTGGATGAAATGTCACTGCGACTGACATTTCTCCACTAGAGAGCAATGCCCCAGCTCTCCGTGGAAGAGATAGCCCAGCCGTACCATGGAACAGAAGAGTTTTATCTTCAGAGTTGGGTCTCTGAGCTGCTAGCTTGCAGTTTTGAGGTATTCCAAATCCTCAGATACCAGATATTCAACAGTAATGGCCTGAAAAGGGCCAGATTGACTTTGAATGTACTAGACCAGGCTGCTTCCTGCTGGACAACACATAATCTATTTTAAAAAATAATAAGGTATAGCTAGAATCTGGATTAAGGATGCAGAAAATCTGGAGATGATGTCATAGCCCACCTAGGTGTTAACTTCCTCACATAAACATCTGGAGAGAATATTCATGCTGGTGACAAAGAAACAAATACAAACCATACCTTGACTCACAGATATTCCTTGAAGACAGTGATGAGGAGAGGAGGGGAACATGTCAGTCATTCTGTTATATATTTTAATACAGTTTTATTGAGATGGAATTAACACATGATAGACCGTACCTATTTAAAGTAAACAGTTTGACAATATTGGCACTTGTGAAACCAGCCCTGTGAGCAAGATGATGACTAAATCTACCATCTCCAAAAATTTCCTGTGTCCTTTTGTGATCTTCAGTAATTTCTAGCCAAGTGCTCACCTGCCTTTCCTCACTATAGATTAGTTTCGGATTTCCTAGACTTTTTTTTTTTTTTTTGGATTTCTTAGACTTTTATGTAAGTGGAATCATAAACAATACACAGCACATATGGCTTCTCTGTTCGCCATAATTATTTTGAAATTCATCCATGTTTCACTGTGCATAGAAAATTTGTTTCTTTTTACTGCCAATTAATATTCCATTTTATAGATATAACACAATATGCTTCTCCACTGGTCCACTGAAGATTTTCAGGTTGTTTCCAATTAGGAGCTATTCAAATAAAGATGCTATAGACACTCAGATAAAAGCCTCTGTGTGCACATATGCTATCATTTCTCTGAATACTTTGGAGCAGAATGATTGGGTCATATAGCAGTTGTATGCTTAGCTCATTAAGAAATTGTGGGAATGTTTTTAATGCGGTCACATGACATGTGTGGCATCTACACTCAGGGACATGCTGAGCAAATGTCACAGAATTTTGCAGGGGTCCTCAAACTATTTTTTTTTTTTTGTGAGACAGAGCCTCAAGCTGTCCCCCTAGGTAGAGTGCCGTGGCATAGCTCACAGCAACCTCCAACTCTTGGGCTCAAGCGCGTCTCCTGCCTCCGCCTCCCAAGTAGCTGGGACCACAGGCGCCCGCCACAACACCTGGCTATTTTTTTCGGTTGTAGCCATCATTGTTGTTTGGCGGGCCCAGGCTGTATTCAAACCCACCACCTTAGGTGTATGTGGCTGGTGCCTTAGCCACTTGAGCCACAGGCACCAAGCCCTCAAACTTTTTAAACAGGGGACCAGTTTACTGTCCCTCAGACCATTGGAGGGCCAGACTGCTGGCGCTGGGATGAGTTGGCTGCTAAGCAGGACAGGCAGTGGTGGCAAACACTCAGCAGGCCATATAAATGTCCTTGGCAGGCCACATGCAGCCCGCAGGCCATAGTTTGAGGATGCCTGATTTAGAGGTTGAATCCCAGAGTAAAATTTTCCTACAGTTAACACATAGGTGTGTGATCTACAGTAGATTATGAAAAGCTAAAGGAAAGAAAGAAGATACTGTCTTCTCAGAAACAATTCTCCGTTCTCTTCAGAGTTCTCAAAGTACAAAAGTTTCATGGGGCTTACTTCCTCAGGTGAAGGTGGTGACAGGGATGGTGGTGTTCACAGTAGGGGATGGGGAATGAAAATTAGGTGCTGGGCTCAGCACCCATAACACAGTGGTTACAGTGCCAGCCACACATACTGAGGCTGGTGGGTTCCAACCTGGCCCAGGACAGCTAAAACAACAATGACAACTGCTGTTGTGGTGTTATGGTGGGCGCCTGTAGTTCCAGCTACTTGGGAGGCTGAGGCAAGAGAATTGCTTAAGCCCAAGAGTTTGAGGTTGCTGTGAGCTGTGATGCCACAGTACTCTACCCAGGGCAACAGCTTGAGACTCTGTCTCAAAAAAAAAAAAAGAGTAAATCCTGTTGAGTGTTCCTAATTCTTAGCCCAGGAGATGAGTTGAGGAAATTCAGACCTTCTGGCCACTCTGGTTATTAGGGGAGTGCATATTGTTAGTAATTCACACAGAATTCTCTATGATCAATAGGCTACCTGCCACACATTTCTCTCCTGGTGATGAAAAAAAATTCAGAAAGGGTAAGGTGGGCCCAAATGCACAAGGATACTTCCCCTCTTTGCTTAGGTCATTCCTGGGTAACACCTGTTAACATCTCATCAGCTAAAGGAAGTCACAATGTTTAAGAGAGTGTCCAAAGAGTGGCCATGAACTTTGGAGTTACTTTCACTCCACTTCTGCTTCTCACCTAAGTGTCTGCCTTTAGGCAAAATTCTTACATTTCTCCATGTTTCTCTGTCCCATTCAGTGAAAGGAGATGATAACAGGAACATCATGGGGAGTTTGTAATGTGGTAAGGCCTGTCCATGGCACATAGTAATGGTTTAACTCATGGGTGTTGCTATTAGAGAACTGTGTGACCTTGGGCCAGTTGCTTCAACTCTCTGAATTTCATTTTCCTTATCTAAGTCCTAGGGGGTGAATTGTATTACATTTTGAACGCCATCTTCAAAATGTACTGATGATGGCAGTGGTGGCGACGATACAAAAGCTAACACGAGCACTTACTGAGCACTGCCATAGAACTTTGCACATGTTTACTTAATTCCCATAATTGCCCAATAAGGATTATCCCCATTTTGCAGTTGAAGAAATTGAAGCAGCAAATTGTCCAGAAGTGAAGATTTAGCATGTGATTATTCTGAGCACCTCATGCAGGTAAAGGAAACATATCACAGAACTGAGCAGCCCAGGCTGGCTGTGGGCCAGAGGAAGGCTCTGCCTTCCACCAGAGACACACATTCTGCCTTGCACCATCAGCAACACTTCCACAAAGGCTCTTTTTAGCTTCTTGTCTTATGTACGAGAAGGCAAGGACAGAAGGGGGACAGCTCAGAAGACAAGAGAAGCTGCTGAACTCCTGGTGGAGCAGAATCCCCACCACCACACAGCAACATCTGAGGAGGCCAATGCCTGAGGGACGTCATTTACAGGGGACCCACAATCTATGAGGGTTGTGTCTTGAGACACAGAGCTCAGCCTGGCTCTGGAGCTGGAGTCTGGTCAAGGGGAAGAGCTCTAAAGAGCTCTACCCTGAAGAAATTAGAACTGGAAAAGGTGTCCGGGTGTCACTCTGTGGGTTGCTCTGCCCACACAGGATTCCACCCCACCAAATGCTGTTTCTGAGTCAAGACTCTCACATCCATCTCTTTCCATCCTCCTTCTGAACAGTTGCCCTTTCACTGCTTAAAAATTGCATTCTATGTGGTAGGAATGGAACCGTGCCCGTAAGTATGTTATTCATCACTCATGGGGCTTTAATAGCTTAAGCCTGCAACCACTTTCCCTGATGAGGGGGCACCTTTTCCTACGTCCCTTTCCCAGACATAAAAAGAGAGACAGAACATGCCTGGGGACAGGAGTTCTCAAAGCTCCGTGGGTTGTATATTCTACTTTTTAATTACTATTGCTGGCCACAAGAATTTCTTCCTTGTGACTAACCAGATTTTCCTTTTTCTCAATGTGTTACAAAATCTATTTCCTCATTGTCTTCTGGGAAACAAGCAGTCAGGGTTTTAAAATGTTTCTCCTACTCAACAGTAGTATCACATTTTCCTTTTTGGCTATGACATTACCCTGCTGATCTCTAATCAGCTTGTGGAGCCACTCTGGTTCCTCATCTTTTTTCTGTTATATTTTCCATGTCCCTAACATCTTATATCCCCAGTGGAGTTTGTCCTTTGTTTTGTTAATAAATAGACAATGTCTTATTTCTTCTTGTTGACCACAATCTTTTTAAACCCATCACACTTCAGGGAGAATCTCTTCTCCCTTTGCACATGAAGGTTGAGTTGGGACCAGTCTCATTCCAGCTATCTTAACAATTTACCCATGTGACAGTGCTTATGAAATTGAGCACTGATTGGGTAGATAGCTCAAAGAGAAGGAAAAAATAGTTTCTAAAGCTTAAATACCTATAAATATATATGGCCCAGCACACGGCTCACACTGTAATCCTAGTACTTTGGGAGGCCGAGGCAGGTAGATTGCTTGAGTTCAGAAGTTTGAGACCAGCCTGTGCAAGAGTGAGACCCCTGTCTCTTCTAAAAATAGATAAACCTAGCCAGTAACAGGGGTGGGCACCTGTGGGTCCCAGCTACTTGGGAGGCTGAGACAAGAGGATCACTTAAGCCCAAGAGTTTGAAGTTGCTGTGAGCTATGATGATGCCACAGCACCCTATCCAGGGCACAGAATGAGACTCTGTCTCAAAGTAAATCAAATAAATAAGTATAGGAAGAAAATAAATATATATATGTATATATACATATATAAATCACCAGAATGGCAGAATGAAAAAAAAAAAAAACAAAAATCCTGAAGATACCAAGTGTTGGGGAGAATGTAGAGCAACCTAAGAGGAGGGTTGGAAATGGTCTTTTCCAAGGTAACCTCTGAAATGGAATATATACATACCACTGACCCAGTAGTTCACCTAGCTATCTACCTAACAAATGTATTCATTTATGCACCTGAAAAAAATGTACATAGAAGCACTATTTTAAATAGTCCCAACCTAGAAACAACTCAAATGCCCATCCACAGTAGAAAGAGACATTAGACATACATGCTGACATGAACAAGTGACAGCTGCATACTCCCATACAATTTCACAAACATAACATTGAGTGAAAGAAGCCAGACACAAAACAGCCAGACACTTCTACTTATATAAAGTCCAAAACCAGGAAACAGGAATCTATGCTATTGGAAGAGAGGAAACTGGCCACCCTTGTAAAGAGGGCAACTAGAAGTGGGAATGAGGTTTTATCCAGGTTGTGAATAAAGTGCTGTCTCTGGGTCTGGGTGTTGGTTGCACAGGTGTCTTCAGTTTATGAAATGTCACTGAGTTGCAGAGTTATGTGCTTATTTCTTTATGAATACCATGCTTCAACGCAATAGGCGTGGTAAATAGCAAAGAAGAGATGGTGGGTTTTCACTAGGAAAGATAGCCTGCATCCCTGGGCTCCCTCATATGCGCTATCCCGCAGACTGTTGTCCAAATTTTAACGAATACCGGACTAGTTCTGGTGCTCCTCTGCCTTTGGGGCCCAGTACTATTGTAACAACATCAAAGACCAACTGCTGGTTCGCATACAGTCCTTGTGAAAAGAGTGGCCAGCAAATTTACTGCTCCACTTCATTCTCTTTAAATGGAACTGGCCCCATGGTCCACTTTCAAAGCTCAGTTGTAGACATATATCTTCTTTATAGGACATCATGTACAACAAAGAGAAGCAATAACTTAAAATTTCAAAAAAAAAAAAAGAATACCTTTGAGAGCACTGTGAGATGAACATTCCATTTGATAAATATCACTGTGGCTACTTATGCCCAAACACTCCCAGAATTCCAGCCATTGGCCTGAGAGCCTTCTACTCAACATGATAACAGTTTTGGGACTAACTGAGTTATGCTTGTATGCTCTGAAAGGTCTTGAGAAAGTCACTGATGAGAGGTAATCTACTTCAAACCAGAGGACCACCTCACAGAAATCAGACAAAATGGCAAAGTTCATATTCCATCACCCATTAACTTATTTGGAGCTTCCTTTCAGGGGAGTAAACACTTAGTAAGGTTTGAGAACAAACTAAACTCCTAGATTTACTAATATACAGTTCCCCATGTCCATAGAGATCCCAGTCTGCATAAGCCTAGTCTAAAAATCTCACAGAGGTATTAGCAAACAGGGGTCTTCAAACTTTTTAAATAGGGGGGTCAGTTCACTGTCCCTCAGACTGTTGCAGGGCCAGACTGCGGGCCCCGGGACGAGTTGGCTACTCAGCAGGACAGGCAGCAAAAACACCTGGCAGGCCGGATAAATGTCCTAGATGAGCTGCATGTAGCCCGCGGGCCATAGTTTGAGGATGCCTGGTAGAACCACATTAGGACAAAGCAGAGTCGCTATTATACCTACCAGAAAATAAAGCTTCTCAAGAGGGAAAAAAGGTAAAGAGAAATTATTTGTACCATGAAGGATGTCTTTGGCTTAAGTGGAATCTGACCCAGGCAGTGGAAAACTGCTCAAAATTGAACAATCCCAAATAATTCTTTCAATATATAATCACTTATTACAGCTGTTAATCAGCCCAAGAGATAAGATTTTTAAAGAGCATCCAAATCATCCACTTCCGTTTAATCCATTACTCCTGAAAAGGTTCAGCTCTCCACGCTTGGCTGAAAAAGGGCTAATTACTGAGTAGATCTTTTCCTTTTCATAAAATTGAATGTCCTTGGCCTTAAATTTGCTCACCAGTGGGGAAAGGAGGAAAGAAAAGAAAGGAAATGAGCTGGACCAGACTTAGCTAACTCAATTCAGAATAATATGGCCCCAAATAAGGAAAAAATGTGTGTCATGGGGCCAAGAAGAACAGGATTTCCACTTTTCTCAGGTGAACAGAGAGTGAAACAGAAAGATAGAATCACTACCCTCTAATTACAAGAGATGGGGCCTTTTCTCTGAACCCCTAAATGATTGCTCCAAGATTGCTCAAACCGTGAACTCAACTCACTTTACTTTGAGGCCTCTGTGTTCCTTTGAGTTAGACCCACTTAGGATGCAGTTTAAGTAGAAATGCAGTGGAAACCTGCCCATTAGATAGAGCCTGCCAAGATGGGAAAACCTACAGGCTACAGAGACTCCTTTTAAAAGAAAACTCCAAAACCCACAAAACCCCAAATGGTCAGCCTGGAGTGATGTTACAGTGCCATCTGTGGGCTCCACCTTGAGATCTGAACAAGTTTTTATTTGGTTATGTTTTCCTAAGGTGGATGCTGGTGGGAGAATTGCTATATGCAGAAGGCTCTGTCTTGGTCCTAACAATCTTAGGGAAGTGTCTTCTGTGAAACCCAGGCCTGTGGGCACACGACAGGTATTCACATATACAGTGGTCACTGCTTGTATGCTCACTGCTCTACTGGGTTGCAGGGGGGCTTCATGTGTGCCCCAACCTACTACCACCACCACAGGGAGGCACTCTGCTGAGAAGGGGAGTTGCAGACACTCACCAAATCCTAGAATGTTGTTGTTGGCCAGGAAATCAGCTCCCAGTGTTGCATTTCATTGATGAAGAATCCAGAACCTGCAGAAAGGAAGGGATTTGGCCAGGATCATACCACTCATTCATTACAGAGCTAGTGCCAGAGTCCAGGCTGACTGAGTCCCACACAAGTCTTCCTCTTTCATGAAGCCTCACAACCCTCTGTTGCTGAACATCTTTAAGGGTTTTTTGTGGCCCTACTAAGCTGAAGAGAATTAGAGAAAACATCTGAAGTGCTCGGATTGTGTGGTACTTAGTGAAGAAGAAGCCAGAGCTAAAATTTTCAGTGAATAAGGGAGAATAACCAGAAGATCCATAGAGTGGGTAGAATATCCATCATCTCAAAAGGAGCAGGATTTGCTTTCTGTTTTTGTTTTTCAGGAGGAAGGGGAATAAATGGTAAGAGAGCAGTCACAGGACCAGTAATATCTGAGAGGAGGCTGAGGGGATGTTCAGAGGAGAAGGTGAAAATGATTATCATGGAGTGGAAGCCCTGGATGGTCCATTGGAAGAAGGGTTGGGGCAGGTAGCAGGGAATAGGATGAGTCTAGGGATGTTTGGAGACATGCAGGGTAAAGGGTCTGGTGGTCATGGTGCCAAACCTCCAGGTTGGCAATAGGGTGTGTATTTTTGGTGGGCAGCCAGCCTCATCTCTCAATGGCAACTAGGAAAACCATGATATGAATAGTCCTGAGATTCTCTTGAATGGAGGGCCTCTCAAGGTGAGGTTGGCAGCCATAGTTGGTAATATCAGCTCCCTTGGTATTCATGTCTGCAGTGGTGGAAGCTGGTAGTTATACTGATCTCACCTGGTTTTAGCTGCTTGTTTTTGTCAGACACTTAAATAATCCTTATGATGGGCCTCAAACTTTTTAAAAAACATCTGATTAATATTAACTTATTTAATCTTTAAAACAAGACCTGTTATCTTCATTTGATATAATGAGGTTTGAACTTTGATTGTCTGAATCCTAGAGTCCATGCCTTTCATCACTATGACTGCAATGGTTTGGGATAGAAGTTCTTTTCCCATTTTCAGAAAGAGCTCTTGCCTTAAGAGTCAGAAGACATGAGTTTTGAGTTCCCATTCTGTCTCTGACTGGTTTAACTGCCCTTGGACACAACATTTGATATGTTTCACCTTCACCTTTCTTAGTGGTCAACTCCAATCAATCATTCAGGGACCCAGGATAGGAAAGGCTCTGATGTCTTCTTAACAGTCCCAGCACTGCTTGCATAGATCATCCCTTGATGCAAGGTGGCTGGGAATTGCAGTACCTCCCTGGGGGCTGCCTCCAGGTTGGCACTAGGGTGTGTATTTTTGGTGGGCAGCCAGCCCTCTTTGCCTCATTACTCAATGTGGCTTATGCTTTCAGGACTCTGAGTAGGACACAGTAGGACACTGAGAGGCCCTGCCATATTTCACTCTTAGGCCCATGTTCTCAGATGTTTGTCGCCCTGACCTCTAGGTCCCTCCTACCCCATAAGCAGTAACTGACCACCTGAATGCCATTGACTTCCACGTAACCCTCCACTTTCCTGAATAGAAGCTGTAAATCAAGAAAATTTAGACTTTCACTGGTACAAAAACTTAAGGAAGAAATTAAGCATGCCCCACATTTCAAGTTATATTCATCACCTTTAAGCATCTATTTACGCTGTGAATATTTATTCATTTACTCATCAGTAAAATAGTTTGGGTAGGAGTTTTTATAACTCATTTGATATTGAATACAGATCTTAAATACTGCAGTATTTCTGCAGTCATATTAGCAGGTACTATTTCTTTGAAATAGTTAGATATTTGTGTGGACTAATTTCTCAATTATCCAGATAATATGCTTGCTTTATTGGAAGGGGGAAAGGGCCTAATGCTCATGGTATTTGCAGAAGGGAGTATGTTCATCTATTAGCACAGTGCAATCTAGGCATCGCTGATTCATCTGAAGGTCAGAGTGAGAGAGAACCCCATTAGCCAGTTAGAAAAAGTAACAATTATGGACAAAATGAAACTTTGCTATCTTATCTTTCGCTCACAGATAGGTGAAGTAAAACCCAGGCAGAGAGAAAATTTGCTTCAATTTTGGATTAAAAGCAGAGGTCTGCTTGCATTTTCAAAAATTGAATTAAACGTGTGCAAAAACAGGAGACTTGATTCAGAATAGCTTATGTTTGGCTGGTTTGTATGTGGGTGGGAACAGGGGAGAAAGTGGGGAATTTCTCACCACTGAGTTGACCATGGTTTTCACAGAGGTGTCAGCTGAAATATATAGGATCTGCTTACTGCCACCATGGAACATGTATGAAAAACCCCAGGTGAAGCTATGGAAAATAGAATGTGGGTACTTTCTTTGGACACTACATGTCCTAAAGTCCTAAAAATGATTTTGTCATTTGGTTTTTGCACAGGAAGCTATCTGAAGAAAAGAACTTAATTACAGGCAATCACATTACATGTAAGAACATATTTAAAAGGTTTAGCATGAAGGCTTGTTCCACAGTTCACAGGCATGGCATTAGTTCTGCTATATGCATACCTCCATAACTCAAGGTCAAAGGAAGAGACAGTGTAGTTTCTTAAAAATCTTTGGCTAAGTTTTTTGTTAACCATTTTTCAAATATTTTGGTGTTATTAATGCATTTGTTTAATGATCCATTTTCTATTAAGAAGATATTTCTTCCTTTTCATTCCTCTGTAAAACAAACCACGATGCAAAATCAAAAGCTAGTTAAGATGTATGAAAAGAAAAGGTGCAACACCTAAGTGTCAGCTTCTGTCTTGCCTGATGTACATGGCATTAATTTCCTGATGATTTTCTTTGGAATGCCCTCCCAAGTCATTTGAAATTGAACATCAAATCATGTTTCTTTAATCAACTCTAAGTGACAGTGAAAGAAAGTAGAGGTAAAGAGGTTTATTTTTATGAAAAGTAGTTCTTAAAATCAACAAAGCTTAGAAAAAAGTACAATAGAAGGCATGAATCTGAGTTTTTGTTTTTGTTTTTTTTTTGAGACAGAATCTCAAGCTGTCGCCCTGGGTAGAGTGCCATGTCAACGCAGCTCACAGAAACCTCAAATTCTTGGGCTTTAAACAATTCTCTTGCCTCAGCCTCCCAAGTAGCTGGGACTACAGGTGCCTGCCACAACACCTGGCTATTTTTTGTTGTTGTTGTTGCAGTTGCACTGTTGTTTTTTTAGTTGCCTGGGACCGGGCTCAAACCCACCACCCTCGGTGTATGTGGCTGGTGCCCTGCTGACTGAGCTTTGGGCGCCCCCTGAATCTGAGAATTTTTATCTCAAAAAGCATTTGTTCCCTGCTATTTCATGTCAGTGAAATATTTTCCTCCCTGTATTAGTTATCTATTGATGTGTAACAAATTACCCCATAATTAAGCAGCTTAAAACTACACACATTTATTATTTTAGAATTTCTATGGGTTAGGAATTCAGACACAGCTTCCCTGAATGCCTCTGGCCCGTGTTCTCTCCCAGGCTACAATTAAGATATCAAACAAGGCCTTCCTTGGTCATCTCCAAGAGTGGCTTGGGGAGGACCAGCTCTCACCAACATGCACTTGGTTACTGAAAGGACTCAGCTTCTGGTGGGCTTTGACCAGAGGGAGCCCTCTGCTTCTTGCCGTGTGGGCCTCTCCATATCGCAGCTCACAAGATGAGCTGGTTTTATCAGGCGAAGGAAGTGAATAGAGCTAGAAAGAGAGAGTGTCAGCAAGACAAAACCAATAGTTTTTTGGGTCCTGATCCCAGTGACATCCTCTCACTTTACCACCTTCCTTTGTTAGAAGCAAGTGGCTTGCTCCATCCCAAGCTCAAATGGAGGGGATCCTGCAGGCTGCATGTTGCAGACATTGTATCATTGAAGTCAGTTCTGAAGCTCCTGCCATACTACCCCCCTCACACATGGGTACATGCCTTGTCCTGCTTGTCCCAACATTGGCTCTTCTGCATTCTTTGGCATGGTTCCCTGGGTCCTTAGTTATCCAGATTTCCTCAGTTTCTTTTCTAGTTTCTCTCTTCTGAGACAATTCCAAATACTTAGTTTCATTCTCTTCTAAACCAGTGGTTCTCAACCTTCCTAATACTACAACCCGTTAATACAGTTCCTCATGTTGTGGTGACCTCAACCATGAAATTATTTTTGTAGCAACTGAGGAACTATATTAAAGGTTCATGGCATTAGGAAGGTTGAGAACCACTGCTCCAAACTGTTGCTCTCCCCTGCTCAGGAGCATCCGGAAGTTTCAGGGGTTTCCCATTTCTTGACTCAGCGGGTATTCGGGAGCTCCAAATCTGAGTCCAATCAGCCTTTCTGCATTTGCACCCAACTGGACTCTCACTATTCCTGCACTCTGCAGGCTATTTGCCTCTTTGTTCCTGGCTGTCATTCCATTAGCCAACAATGCATTCCTCCTCTTTCCTGCTGCAAAAATTCTGGACCAGCTTCTCTGTGAACTTCCAATGTGGAGATCGGCTCATTTTTGAACCATCACAGCATTGTATGCCCATTGGTTATTGCATTCTTCCTCCTCCCATGCATATAGCAAACATTCATTATAGTCTGGAAGGTCAGGGAGTGTTGTGCTTCCAAAATTCCTTCACCACAGTTAGGAAGACAGGCCAGATATTGTTATTTTCATTTTATAGATAAGAAAACTGAAACCTAGAAAGTTCATATACTTGCCTGAATGGACGATGGCAGAGCCATGATTAAATCCCCACAGTATGAGTCCTTGGCCAATTTCCCATCACCCTGACTTTGTAGTGTTTTGACTGAAGTGCCTGATTTGGGGTTCTCCATAACTGCTTTTCTTCCCTTTTAAATGTAAAAGCACCTAAATTGACCTGATTTTTTTTTGAGACAGAGTCCCACTATGTTGCCCTCAGTAGAATACTGTGGCATCACAGCTCACAGCAACCTCAAACTCTTGGGCATAAGTGATTCTCTTGCCTCAGACTCCCAAGTAGCTGGGACTATAGGCACCTGCCACAACATCCGGCTATTTTTGTTGCAGTTGTCATTGTTCTTTTAGCTGGCCTGGGCTGGGTTCGAACCTGCCAACTTCTGTGTATGTGATTGGCATGGTAACCACTGTGCTTTGGGACCTGATTTTTAATAGCACAACTTAGAGTTACTTGACAACCACTGCCTTCTAATAAGTGTCCTTCTCTTTGATGTCTTTTTGTAAAAACTACTCCAGGGGAGAGGTGTAGTGGGACAGAGATTTAAATGAAATAAAAAAGAAGAAGAGCTTCAGAGGCAGGAAGAGGACCTGAGTCTGCATTTCTTGTTCTTTTGCGAATTAACTTTTTCAACTTAAAAAAACTGTAGCATCAGGAAGCATTGTGTTTTTAAGTATCGGCATGTCACTTCCTATCCCCCACTTTCCTTCTGACCATGTGATGAAGTGAACCTGCAGATCATAGCCTGTACACATCAAGAGGGTCCTAATGACCTAGGAAACCTTGCCAATGCTGTGGCAACAACTACCACATTCTTGACAGCAAAGTGGTGTGTGTGTGAGAGAGAGAGAGAGAGCTGGCAGGAGCTGCTCTAAAAGGAGATTCAGGTGTGAGGGACAATTATTTCTCAAACCCCACCATCCAGGCCTTTATAGACAATACTCTGAATTCAAAATGTCTTTCAGCCAAGTCATATTTGCACCTGGGAACTATGAGCAGCATTGAAAGCTGAAAGGGGATGAAACCTGACCAGGACAGGAAGTGCCTCATGGCCTCAAAGGCTCAGATATATTGACATAAGGTAGTGAAGTAGGAAAGAATTATGGTTTTATGGTTTTCAAAAAGAAGTCAGATCTTGGTTTCTCTTTTATCTCAGTATGATGTGTGTGTCCTAGAACAAAATCCCCTAACCGTAGTGCAAAAGTGACGTTCACATAACAGGAAAGGTCTGAAGCCCTTGCTTTTGTGGACATGAGACAGAGGAAAGTCAGAATTTCCTCTATAAGTTTGTGTCATATGTCAGTTTTGTGGTTTCCAAATCCTGTGTGAACCTGACTTTCCAAGTTCCAGGTGGGCTGTGTGGGTAAGGGCATCAGGCAGAAGAGCAGAGGAGTTAGCTAGAGCCAGCGCGTCACTTGAAGACAGAGGCTGTGACTGCCTGATGCATGTTAGTATGTTTCTTTGTGCACAATTTGTCTGCAATCCTTATTCTCTAGCATTTCTTTACTTGGTTCTCCTTCACAAAACATTTTTTGTCGCTCCACTTGAATTAGGGAACTGATGTCCAGTAGCAGGTGATAATCCAAAAGGCTGAGCATGAGCTGTCTTGGAGGGGCTGTGAGCAACTGCAAAACTTGATATGATTTTAAAAAGTAGGTGGGCCATTCACCATAGCAGCACCATAGTTCCCCTCCATAAGGAGCTAGTTTCTTAATGCAACATTTTGGCCAATATACTTCTTGGTAGGCAGTCTCAGGAAGATCTTGGGTTTAGCAAAAGCAACCTTTGTCATTTGCCAGCAGGTGATTTCATAGTAAAGGAAACCATTGAACTTTAACCTCTTTAGCCAGCTCCCATAACACTAATTTCTCCTCAGGTATCTAGGGGTAAACTAGGACAATTTTGTTCTCCCCTCTTGGTTCCCTTCTTACTCTTTCCTTCACCCCAAAACCAGTGCAATATCCTGAAGGGATGGCATATGACAACTTGTGCTGCCATTTCTTCCATCCCACCAGATGTTTTTCCAGTTTGCATGGCTTGCTGTGGAGGGTGAAAAGGCCAGTGGAATAAATATACTGCTACCTACAAACTCTTACACTGGCTTTGAATTAACATGAAGATGCAAATGGAAAACAAGGTAAAAGTTTATGATGTATAAGAGTTGATAAACATCAAAGGTTTAATAACCAGAATCCATAGAGAACTTAAACGTATTAGCAAGAAGAAAACGACTGATCCCATCTCAGGGTGGGCAAGAGACTTGAAGAGAAATTTCTCTAAAGAAGATCGGCACACGGCCTACAGATATATGAAAAAATGCTCACCATCCTTTAATCATCAGAGAAATGCAAATCAAAACTACTTTGAGATATCATCTAACTCCAGTGAGATTAGCCCATATCACTAAATCCCAAAACCAGAGATGCTGGTGTGGATGTGGAGAAAAGGGAACACTCCTACACTGCTGGTGGGAATGTAAACTAATACGTTTCTTTTGGAAAGCCATCTGGAGAACACTTAGAGAACTAAAAATAGACCTGCCGTTTGACCCTGCAATTCCTTTATTAGGTATATTCCCAGAAGACCAAAAATCACATTACAACAAAGATATTTGTATCAGAATGTTTATTGCAGCCCAATTCATAATCGCCAGGTCATGGAAGAAGCCCAAATGCCCATTGATCCACGAATGGATCAACAAACTGTGGTATATGTACACCATGGAATACTTTGCAGCCATTAAGAAAGATGGAGACTTTATGTCCTTCATGTTCACATGGATGGAGCTAGAGAATGTTCTTCTGAGCAAAGTATCACAAGAATGGAAGAAAAAGTATCCAATGTACACACCCCTATTATGAAACTAATTTATACCTTTTATATGAAAGCTATAACCAAATAGCCTAAGAATATGG
>CAUYTI010139185.1:0-23250 GCA_963575145.1 Galago senegalensis | reverse complement strand
GGCGCCCGCCACAACACCCGGCTATTTTTTGGTTGCAGCCGTCATTGTTGTTTGGCGGGTCCAGGCTGGGGATTCGAACCCGCCACCTTAGGTGTACGTGGCTGGCACCTTAGCCGGTTGAGCTATAGGCGCCGAGCCCATGGCTAATATTTTAATTTTTAAATTTTTTTGTAGCTATAGGGTCTCAATGTGTTGTCCAGGCCAGTCTTGAACTCCTGGCCTCAAACCATCCTCCTGCCTTGGCCTTCCCAAATGGTGGCATTACTGGTATGAGCCACTGTGCCTGGCCTGTACCCTTCATTTTATTTTATTTTTATTTATTTTTATTTATTTTTTTGAGATGGAGCCTCAAGCTATCCCCCTGGGTAGAGTGCCATGGCATCACGCTCACAGCAACCTCCAACTCCTGGGCTCAAGTGAGTCTCTTGCCTCAGCCTCCTAAGTAGCTGGGACTATAGGTGCCCGCCACAACACCTGGCCATTTTTTGGTTGCAGCCATCATTGTTGTTTGGCGGGCCCTTGCCACAACACCTGGCCATTTTTTGGTTGCAGCCATCATTGTTGTTTGGCGGGCCCGGGCTGGGGATTCGAACCGGCCGCATTAGGTGTATGTGGCTGGCGCCTTAGCTGCTTGAGCCACAGGTGCCGAGCCCTTTCATTTTAAACTTAATATTCCTTATAGAACTTCTCCTATTAGGACACAAAGACCTTTTCTTTTTTTTTTTTTTTGAGACGGAGCCTCAAGCTGTCCCCCTGGGTAGAGTACTGTGGCATCACAACTCACAGCAACCTCCAACTCCTGGGCTCAAGTGAATCTACTGTCTCAGCTTCCCAAGTAGCTGAGGCTACAGGTGCCTGCCACAATGCCCGCTGTTTTTTGGTTGCAGTCATCATTGTTGTTTGGCAGGCCCGGGCTGGATTCAAACCCGCCACCTTACATATATGTGGCTGGTGCCTTAGCCACTTGAGCCACAGGTGCTGAGCCTTCATTCTTTTTCATAGCTACATAGTATTCCATTTTACAGATGGACTGTGTTCTACCTAATCTAGCCTCTTACTAATGAACAGTTGGGATGTTTCCAATCTTTTGCTATTGCAAACAGTGCTTCAGAGAATAACCATACATACATCATTTCTCTTTTGTGCCAGTAAATCTGAAGTATAAATTCCCAGAAGTAGGATATTGGAAAGCATTTGTAATTTTGCCCTTCTGGGACCTCCATCACTTTGTACTGTGCATGTGAGGGTCCTCTGTGAGAACACGTGTGAAAGTGGTACTATTTCCTTACAGAAGTGCCTGCAGAATATGGGGCATGAAATTTTTATATATTTTTTTCCCAGACTGATAAGTACTAGTAATTATCTTAGTCCATTTTGTGCTGCTATAACAGAATACCGCAGACTGGATAATTAATAATAAACCAAAATTCATTGGCTCACACTTCTGGAGACTAAGGCGTCCAAGATCATGGGGTGGACATCTGGGGAGGGTAATCTTGCTGCATCATCAAAAAGGCAACGAGAGGGCAAGAGGGCAAAAGGGGGACTGAACTTGTCCTTTATAATGATCCCATCCCCCAAATAATGAACTCACTCCTGTGATAACAGCATTAATTCATTCCTGAGGGATTAGCCCTCATGGCTAATCACCTCCCATTAGGCCCCACCTCCCAACACTGTTGCACTAGGGAATAAGTTTCCAACACACCCTTTTTGTGGGATACATTCAAACCATAACAGTAGCCCAGTGTAGTTTTCCTGATTTGCATTTCCCGAGTGAGTTTAAACTTCTTTTTTAAATTTAAGAGCCATTTATATTAACTTTTCTGGGGCTGTCAGTTCACATCCTGGGCCTATGTTTCTATTAGATTGTTGGTCTTTTTAATCAATTTCCAGGAATTCTTGTGAAATTATTGAGATGACCCTTTGTGCTGCAAATATTTTCCCCCCAAGTCTCATGACTTGATTTATAGTGTTTTTCCATCCTGAAGTTTTTGATTTTTACGTAGCTGGCTTTATCAATCTTTGTTAATGGCTTTTTGATTTTTGAGGCATGGTTAAACTTTTCCCACTGTGAGATTTTACATTCTCCCTTGTTTTCCTCTAGTGCTTTCATGGTTTCATTTTGATTTTTCTAACATTTAAATCTTTGATTTTTTTTTTCCTAATTGGCTATCTAGTTGTCCCAACATCACTTCCTAAAGAGTCCATTCTCCACTTTGAGATGCCACCTTTATCAAATAATAAATGCCCCTGTGCAATTAGGTCTGTTTCTTTTCTGGACTTTCTACTTCAGTTCATTGGTCTGTTTCTCCCAGAACCCAAATCAAGTTTGTTTGTTTGTTTTTTGAGGGGGGGGTGTCTTGCTTTTGTTCAATCTGGTCTTGAACTCCTGAGCTCAAGGGATCCTCCTGCCTCAGCCCCCCAGAGTGCTAGGATTACAGGTGTAAGTCACCATGCCCCACCCAAACCAAGTGGTTTTAATTATTGAGACTTTAAAAATTATGGTCTAGTAGTAGTAAGGTGAGTGTTGCCTTTTTTTTTCTCCAGCATTTTTCTGGTATTCTCTATCTCTGTTTTTTTTTTTTTTTTCCTTCCTGAAGGGTGGGGACTCAGGAGATCTTATGAGGCTTATACTCCTGTAAGGGAAAAGAAAATAATTACATGTCATGTAAGCGGGTAAAAGGAGTAGTATTTAGATGGGCAGCCAGGGAAAGCCCCTGGTGGGGGGTTGATGGGATACTGCATGGATACCTGAGGGAAGACATTCCTAGCAAGACCAAGGGCGAATGCAAAGGCCTGAGGCAGTAGCATGCCTGGCATGTTGAAAAACAGCAAGATGGCCAATGCAGCTGCAAGGGAGTGATCTGAGTGGAGAGTGGGAGGCAATGAGGTAGATCGTGCAGCGCCTTGTAGGTCACAGCAAGGACACTGGCTTTTCCTCTGACACCGGGAGCTTGGGAGGGGGTGAACAGAAGAGCAAGGTGTTCTGACTTCCATTTTAACAGGCTCACTCACTCAGGCTGCTGTGTGGGGCGCAGACTGCAGGGGCCAGGGCAGGGACAGGAGGGCAATAGGATTTGGGATGGGGAATGAATTGTAATTTGGTTTCCTTGTCCATCTCCACCCACCAAACTAGGAGCTTTGCAAAGACAGACACTGAGCTTATTCAGCTCTGTAAGCCAAGTGCAAGGCACAGAGCAGGCATGCACAGGCACTGTTGGCAGGGAGGGAGGACAGAGGAGACAGGAAGGAGCAGGAGAGGCAGAGTCCCCTAGGGAATGGCTACAAAGCCCACAGAAATTAGAGGGAGCAGGCATGGTGAGAGTGCCTGTTCCCTAGCAGGGACCATGGCCAAAAGAAGATGAATCTGGAGGGAGCTGGGCCCCTCAACCAGTGGCTGCCCAAGGCAGGATCTGTGACCTCCTTTAACAATTAGGTTATGTGCAATTTATGCTGGAGTTTTGCCACCATAGGGGCCCTGAAGAGGAGCTGTGTTCCTTACCATAAAGATTGAAAGGTGAGGTGACCTGGAAGAGAGCAGAGCAGGTTTTCTGCATCCTAGCACACTGAGGCTTTGCAACAGGGTAATTTGCCCCCTTAACAAATGGTAAGTTGAGGCTCCACGAAGGAAAGGAACCCACCTAAGGTTGTATAGTGGCCCAGACTAGTTTCAGGGGCTTGGTCTCTATATGATACCTCGTTGGCCACTGCCTAATTTTGTCTGGGTCCCTCTGCAGTTTTAGCAAGTGACCAAGTACAGAAAGAAGGGAAGGCTCCTGATGTTCAGCTAGCCTGTAGCACTGCCAAGACACAGGTATTGAGTCCCTACCGGGGACAGAACCCAGCTGCAAAGAATAGGAGCCACAGGACACTCTAGGACATCATAATGTTTAGGAAGAATGGGCCTGGGAGCAGGGCAGTTCAACAAGAGGCACCAAGCTGAGCATCAGAGGAAAGAAATCAGGCCTGGAAATTATGCCTGACTTTGCAACTGTCTTACTGGATGATCTTAGGTAAACAGCAACCACAAAGGAGCCTTGGTTTGTGCATCTGTAAAATGGGAACAGGATGTTCTTCATTATAGGGCTGGCATGGGAGTTGAGTGAGCCAATAGGAGTCCAGTGCTACCTGAAAATGCCTTCTTGGCCTCTCCACTCCCAGACTAGGAACCTGGTATCCTTATCCCCAGAAGATGCTGCTCACTGCTTCTGGACAAAGGGGAAATGGGCTGTTATGGTATCTCAAGTCCCAGGCCTCCAAGTGGATCCAGGTTGCACCAGTGCTGATGCCTATGGGCTCTACCAGGGCCAGGTGAGCCTGCGCATTCCCTCAGGACTGGTGAGTAGGCCCTTCTTAGAAAAGGTAATCACTCTCTCTGGGCTTCAGCTCCAGGGCATTGGTTGGGGGTGGGCAGGAATTAGAGGCCTTCTAACAAGTAAATGGAGTGGGCTGCTTCAGGGTCCAGAGTGTTAACCATTATATGATCGACCTGCTGTGGGTGGGCTGCTTCAAAAGTAGTGAGCTCCATGCCTCCGAAGGCAAGTAAGCAGAAACTGGACAACCACTGGGTAGAAATTCATTCTCATTAATTCTGTAAACTCCTATTGAGACTCTACTTTGGGCCAGTGCCCATAATTGCCATTGGCGGATTCGGTAACAAGGTGTATTTATCCTCCCATAGTTTACATTCTAATAGGGGAGAGAAATAAAATAGTGCCGAGAAAGTGCATGCTCCAATATAGTAGGGCTGCTCATGGCGCTTCTCCCTTCTATCCACATAGGAAGTAACTTCTAAACTGGGATTTGAAGGATAAATACAAGTTAAGTAGGGAAGGGAAGAGTGTTTAGTCTGAGAGAACAACAGGTGCAAAAGTCTAAATGCAGGTGAGAGCCAGGCATTTTGAAGGAGCTGAAAATTCCGCATGGCCAGAGGAAAGGAGGCAAGAAGCTGAGTGGCTACACTGGGTGAGGTCAGCTGTCACTCAATTGAACAGGGACAACAGGGACCCCACTTAGGGGTCAGGCTCCACTCTATTCCATGATGGCCAAGACGTGAGCCACCACACCTGTATTCCTAGCACTCTGGGAGGCCAAGGTGGATGGATTGCCTGAGCTCATGAATCCAAGACCCTGAGACAGACCGAGACCTCATCTCTAAAAAAAATAGCTAGGCGTTGTGGTGGGCACCTGTAGTCCCAGCTACCTGGGAGGCTGATGCAAGAGAATCACTTGAGCCCAAGAATTTGAGGTTGTTGTGAGCTATGATGCCATGGCACTCTACCCAGGGTGACAAAGTGAGACTCTGTTTCAAAAAACAAACAAACAAAACGGGAGTTAGCCAGATTTAAGGTGAGTGGATGGGACAAGGAAATGATTCCGAAAGGTCCATCTGGTAGAGCCTTGCAGGAAAAGGGGGAGGAGGCTTGGATGAGAATAGAGACCCAAACATTGTGGACTTGTGGGTCTTGCTAAGTGGGCTGGGGGTCATAGCAAGCTGTGGAGTATGTGCAGGGCAGAAGGGTAGGAGAGTGACCCATCCTTGGTAAGATCGTGGAGGAAGGTTGCCCTGGGATGCCCTTTAGCATTCCTGCAGACCCTGAGACCCCAAAGGACCTCTGAGGAGGCCAGTACCAGAGCCATCTTCAGGAGGATGAGGAAGATGAACAACGTGAGGGACTTACTCATTTGTCAGAAGAACCTCAGAGAAGACAAATGACAAGACTAGGGGGCCTGGGGTGGGGTGTAGTTGGGGTGAATGAGTAGTGTGTGGAGAAAGCAGAGGCTGATGGCGTGGGAAAAGGGAAAGTCAAAGGTCAGACACCAGAAGACAGGGTCTGCTCTCAGTTCACCCCAACTCTTGACTGAGGAACTCAGCTTCTAGGACCTAGTGGCTGGAAAGACAATTCAGTCATCCTAGAACGGCGAAGGACTCAGAGGTTAGTTCAACTTAACAAATCAGCTGCAAGGTGAGAGTCAGGTATAAGGAACTAGCAACCGTGGAGCACCTGGTATATGCAAGCCCAGGGCAGGGCGCTTTATATATCACATCATTTAATGCAGGTGTTGTTTCATTTCCAGACATCCAGAATGCCTGTGTCTCTGTCTGTCTCTCTGTCTCTCTCTCTCTTTTAGTAAGGATGCTAAAGAGGGCATGACTCCTGTTCAGGGTCACTCAGAATTAGGGCAGAAACCAGGTCTGCAGACGCCTAGACCCACCGCTCTTCTGGGTCTGAGTCCAGGGCGAGGAAAAGAAGAGGAGCATGTTAAAGGGCGTGAAGGGGATGGTGGGAATGTGTTTCTGGAGCTTTCCTCTCTTAAGTCAGGCCACGAAATAGGCGTGCTCCAGTGAGCGCTGGGAGGCTTAGTCACACCTTCCGCCCTGCCAGCTGCGGGAATCCATCCAGCCGCAGCGCGCGTCCCCTCTGCTGTCCTATTACCCCCCAGAACTGCGTGAGCCTCGAAAACCTCTCAGCGCCCACTCTGCGCTTCGCCGGCTACATGAACTTGCCCCCGGGCGACCCAGACGCTCCGAAGCGGGCGTCGCTGCTGTACGACCCCCAAAGCCGTCTACGCTGACCCTAGGCTGCGATCTCTTAGCTCGCTACTTCTGCTGTACCTTGCGAACCGCAGGGGCGGTGAATGTGTTTGCAGCCTCCCCACGCCCGCCAATCAGGAAGCATAGCTGGAGCCGGACACGCCTCCCCAGCGACGTCACGCACCGACCCCGGAAGCCCCGCCCAGTTGCCTCGCGATTTGGGAGTGGGTACGGGCCCTGTGAGGCTGAAAACAATTCCCAAGTAAGTCGCTCACGTTGTAGCTGCCCTAAGAAATACTGGCGAGGCAAACAGATTCCTATTTTTAAGGTGTATTTATTCTCTCAATCACTCCTCATCTAACCATTTATCCTTCTATCCATACGCTATGCCCATCCACTCAGCCAAAGTTATTCGACATCACCTAATGTGCCAGGTACTGTGCTGGGTGCTGGCGATAAAGAATGATGAACCCTGTGGAACTCTCAGGGAACTCAGTCCCCGAGGAAGCCTGGCGGTAACAAATGCTTATGCCAATCATGTTTTTGTTACAATCCCGATCAATTCTAGGAATGCAAGGTACAAGCTGCTGCAATATCTGGGTATCTTATTTGGATTGGGGTTCAGATCCCTGGAGAAGTTACATGGAGTCGACTCCTGAGGCAACGTGTGTTCCAGTCAGAGGGAAGAGCTTGTGCAAATAGATTGAGGTTGGCAGGACTTGGAGGGTTCTGGGAAGGAAAAAAAAAAAAGGCCAGTATAATTGAAAAAGAGTTAGGGGAGAGGCTCTGGAGATTTTGCAGATTATTTAAGACCTTGAAGGCCAACGCAGGGGAGTCGAATTTTCTTCTAAGTGTGATGGGAAGCCACTTGGTTTTAAGATCTTCCTAGCTCTGTGTGGAGAATAGACAACAGTGGACACAGGGTAAGATTGGGCACTGGGAGAGAGGAGTGTCGATGCACAGAGAAATGCTCTCCAAATAGGAGGGTAGTGAGGTAAAGAAAAGGGAACCACATGGATGGAGAGATATGAACAGATTCAAATCATTAGAAGATACAATCTACAGCAGTGATTCTCAGCCTTCCTAATGCCGCAATCCTTTAATACAGTTCCTGTGGGTTGCGACCCACAGGTTGAGAACTGCTGATCTACAGGTTGTCTGATTAATGGATTGAATGTGGGGGGGGGGTGAGTGAAGCAGAGAGAGGTTAAGATGAAGTCATTCGTTCATTGGACAATTATTTATAGAGTTCCTTGTGGGTGCCAGTTCTAGAGGAGTAGATTTTCTGGACCCAAACCTGACCTGCCACTTGCTAGCTGTTTGCCTTAGGGGAGTTATTTAACTTGATTTCTTCATCTATAAAATGGAGATTCTAAGAACATCCAATAGGATTGTTGTACGGGTTAAATTACTCTAAGTAAAATCTTAGAGTATCTGGGTGTTTGGAGCTGGGTTCTGAGGCTGAAGACTGGGACTTGTATACTTGGGGCTGGTTGCTTGGGCCTGCTTCTTGGAATAACCAAGCCTCCATTTCTTTACTGGCCTTATAGAGAAAATTAAAGCAGGGTGATATGCTAGAGGAGTGGTTCCTACACTTGTCTATATATTATTGCCTGAAGATCTTTTTATTTTTTTTAATTCCAAAGCCCAGGTTGCACCCAAGACAAATTAAATCACAGTCACTATGGGTGAGACACAGGTATCAGTATTTTTTGAAGCCCCCAGGTGATTCCAAGGCAGATAGGTTGGGACCCACTGTGGTAGAGAGAAACAAGGAGCCTTCTTTAAAGTATGTAATCAGGAAGGGCTTCTTTGAGGAGAGGACATTTGAGTGGAGAGCAAAGAGTGAAATAGAAGCCATCTTTGGAAAGTCGAAGGGAAAAGGCTTTGGGGAGGTTTCTGGCCTAGGCATCTACATGCCTAGAGGTGACTTTGCCCAAAGTAGAGAAGATTGAGGAGGGAATGGGCTTGGGTTGGTGGCTTCCAAGAGAATGGCTGTGTAATTGTGGCTGAGTGAAGGCACTCTTCCCCTCTGCAGCTGTGGAACAGTTGAACCACCTGGTATTTATGGGTGCTAGAAGGCAAGCCCTCCTGGTTCATCAAGAGTTCGTGGTCACCACTGTGGAGCACCAGTGTCTACATCCTCATGTCTGCAAAGAACAACACCTGTGGCATCACCACCACAGCCACCTACTCCATCCTGTTGTGACCTGTAACCGAACAGCCCCTGGCTGATATCCTGACCCACCACTGGGACATACCCCTTTTCATGCCTGTCCCTGGAGAGCAGCAGGCAAGGGCTATCCACTGGCCAGACTGTGGTGAGACAGATTCCCAGACAGAATTGTTCAGAGTCATGCAGCAATGTTAAGGGGTGATGAGCCTCAAACCAGCCCCTGCCTCTCTGCCCTGGGCTGGCTTCAGGAGACCTCTTTCGCTGCTCTCCTGCTTCTGACCCTGTTGGGAGATCTGGTTTTCTATGGTTGGGGATATGGGTGGGTGGAGGCCAGGACCACTGTGGACAAGCAAGTGTATATGACTAGCACAAAAACAGTAAAGCACCAATTTGGGCTGTGTGATTATTTGTCATGTCTGGGATGGCTTTTTCCTTGGTGTTGGCTATAGGAGAAGAATCAGTCTAGTAAACATGTCCTGAGAGAGTGACTTGGGACAGGCTCTCCTGTGGGGCCATTTGCTCACTCAGCCTCTGGCAGCCTCTGATGGGCCCTGGGTACTCCTCTGGGAGCTGGTACTTGCAGCTAAGAACTGGGGGCTGGATATTTGAGGTCAAGTACTCAGGGCTGAGTTCTGAAGTTGGGTACTGGACCTTGACTACTTGGGGCTAGGTGCTTGGGCTTGCTTTTTGGAATAACTAAGGCTCCACTCTTCATACAGATGAGCCTGTCTTCTAACCTGTCCTTTCTGTGGCTTCATAGCACATGGCTTCCCATGTGTGACTCTGCCTGTCCCAGCAGCTGTCTGCTCCATGAAGATCCCAGAAGGAAGGGAAAGAAAAGGTTGCTCTCGGCCTCTTCATGGGGGCTTCCTGGAACCTCTTTTCTCTCCCCCTGAGCCAGGAAGCCCATGCTCCCTAATCTTCCCCCCTTGCCCCAACCATCTTCTCAAAGGAAGTGGTTTCTCCATTCTTCACAGAAAGGAGAAGTTCCCCTCTGCTCCACAACCTCCAGCTGCTACTGGCCCAGTCCCCTTTACTGGCAGAATGGAGGAATTCCCTGTCTCTAGCATCGCATTCTGCCTGGGGGCACAGGCTGTGGACCATCAGGGGAAACCTGATGGCAGTCTTGAATGCCGTGCTCAGGAGTTTGGAAGTCATGGAATTGTAGGGCTGAGGGCCTGAAGGGGTGAGGAGCAGGAAGACCTCCGCAGAGGGCTGTTGATAATTGTGGAGCCATTCCAGGCTGAGGAAGGCAGGTGGAGATTCCAAGGTGGGACTGCACTGCCACCTGGTGTTCAGACCAGTACATAGCACCATGAACTTGCGGGAGCCTCTGCGGGAAGAAGGAGCCAATCACTGTTCAAGGTTGTGGGGGCCTGGAAGGCCCTTAAAGAAGGGAAGTTCCTAGATAAAGGGATTTTATTAAAGAGAAAGACATCCCTAACTCGAGTACTTGAGATTGAAATCTGAGAGGAGAGTTCAACTTCTCTTCTCCATTTTAAAGACTAGGAAACTGAAGTCCAGAGAAAAATGTTAAGGACAGAGGACCTTGATTTTGTCTTACAGCGAGTCAGTCAGAGATGGGATCTACTTCTGGACTCATCTTAAGGTGTGTTCCCAGAGTGTGGAGCCACCTTGCTAGTTACTAGTTACCCTCATTTGTGACCAAACATGGCATCTCCCAGCCCCATCACCTATCACTTTAGTCTTCAAAGTTGGCACCATAAAGTGGCTTTTGGCTACTTCCAAAAATAAAATTCACCCTAACAGGACCAGAATATTATGGGGCCAAGGAGATTCGGACGCACGTGGTTCCGGCTCAGCAGATGTTTTAGAGCAGAAAGCTCCAGAGACCATGATATCCAACACCCACACTCCCAGTTTTAAAAACAAGGAAACTGGGGCTCAGAATGTAAGTAATGTGGCCGAGGTGACCCAACCCTGGAACTGGGCCAGGACTCAGCTATGTATTTCTGTGAAGGCCATTGCCAGGAAGGCATCTAAAAATGCATTGAATATCTCTTGACTTGTTCCACTAGTGCATTCTGGTGTGTGTTCACCATTCTGCCACAGACTTTGTAGATGGGATTGTGGTCCATGAAGGCTGGCAAGGGTAAAAGCAGGTGAAAGGTATAGGAGCAAGGAGGTGGTGACAGGGAGGAAGAAGATGCTTTTGAGGGGGGCTTCTTGTTTGTACACTATGAGCACCAAGTAGGTAGGAATTAGGTCTCTTCCACTGCAGTGTCTTCAGTGCTTGCTGCAGTGCCAGGCACAGATTGTGAACCCAGGGGATGCCTGCAGAATGAAAGCAAGGAGTTATCCTGCACAGGCCCAGAGGGATCTTGTGGCAGGTTGAGTCCTCTGTAAAGGACCAGTCATTTTCAGTGTCATTTAGCCTGAGAGCTGCTGAGGCCTCAGATCTAAAATCCTGGGGGCAGAGCTCTCTAACTCTCTCTTGATGCTGCCCAAGGGAATAAGTGGAAGGGGGGGTACTTCTGGGGAGAGAGACCCTAATTTGGTTCCCACTCTTGATTTATTTAATTTTTTTTTTTTGGAGACACAGTCTGAAGGGGTCGCCCTGGCATCACAGCTCACAGCAACCTCAAACTCTTGGGCTCAAGCGATTCTTTTGCCTCAGCCTCCCAAGTTGCTAGGACTATAGGCACCTGCCACAACATCCAGTTTTTGTTGTTATTGTTGCAGTTGTCATTGTTGTTTTAGCTAGCCTGGGCGGGGTTTGAACCCTCCAGCCTCGGTGTATTTAGTGGATGCCCTACTCACTGAGCTACAGGCACCGCCCTGAATTTTTTTTTTTCCTTTTGCTGGGGCTGGGTTTGAACCCTCTACCTCTGGCTTATGGGGCTGGCGCCCTACTCCTTTGAACCACAGGTGCTAAAAAAATTTTTTTTTAAATCTTCCTTCCAGCTTGGTGCCTGTGGCTCAAGCGCCTAAGGTGCCAGCCACATACACCTAAGGTGGCAGGTTTGAATCCAGCCCAGACCCGCCAAAAAAACAATGAAGGCTGCAACCAAAAAAATAGCCAGGCAGTGTGGCGGGCACCTGTGGTCCCAGCTACTTGGGAGGCTGAGGCAGGAGACTCGCTTGAGCCCAGGAGTCGGAGGTTGCTGTGAGCTGTGATGTCACAGTACTCTACCCCTGGGGAGAGCTTGAGGCTCTGTTTCAAAAAAAAAAAAATCTAACTTCCTTCCTCCCTCCCTTCCTCCCTCCCTCCCTCCCTCCTTTTCTTTCTTTTCTTCTTTCTTTTCTTTTTTACAAACCCTGTGTCCAGGGCTGATTTTCCACAGATGGCAGCGAGGTTGTTTCTCTGCTAGGTACAAGCCCCAACCCAGAACCAGTTCATCTAAGAATGGTTTAGCGCCAGGTTCCCCACCAACGGCGGTTGCATGACGGGCGAGGGGACGGCTGCCTTTTCAGCCGCCTGCGATTCCCCAAGACTCAGGGCGCTCGGCGCCAGACCTTGGTCCACAGCACGCGGCAGGGACCCGCAGGCGCGCGGGGGCGCGCGACGGCCCGCCGGCGGGGACAGCAGGGGACCGGCGTTACAAGGCCAAGCGCGGTTTTGCGGTGCTGCCGTTTAGTTCTGCCTAGGCAGGATTCTGACTTACAGGCGTTCAGTCATGGTTCTCACTTTTGGAAGAAAGGAAGAACGTGGTCTGTGAGCCCCGGAGAGCAAACCCTGACTCCCAAGTTGGATGATCTCATTCCCGGTTGTCACTTGGCTATTTCCTCTTTGTTCTAGGCAAGTCCTTAATCATAGCTGACGTTTACTGAAACCTTTCTATGTGCTTGGGTTATCGTTCCCTTCCTATTCAGAAGAACTATGGGCTCTGTATGCAAACCATTTGCCCTGTCACCAGACTCCTATGAGGAAAGGAGGCCTTGTGAACCCTCAAAAAACAAGGTTGCCCCCTTTCCCTAGAGCAAGGGTCTGGCCTTATATTCTCCACGTGAGGTAATCACTTGAGTGCTTCCTAAGAGAATGGAGCTATAGCCTCTCCATCTTTGCCTAATCAGAGAAGTAGCCAGAAGCTTCTGTCAGTGAGAACAAACTGAGCTCTCCCTCCTCAAGCACCTCCAGAAATGGAGCCTGCCCATTCCTGCTGTGACAGGTGGCAGGAGGCCGTGCTGGGCATGCGTCCAGAGGAGGGGATGTCTGAGCTGGGTTTGCAAGGATGAGAGAGAGTCTTTCAGGCAGATAAGCTTCAGAAGGAATCCCAGGCAGAGAGAACAGCATGTGCTAAGGCCCAGACACAAAATCAACTGGTTTTATTCCAGGAGCTGTGGTTGGCTTGACAGGAAAATGGGAGTGGGGGTGTGTGGATGGAGCAGGCCAGGGCCAGATCTTGTTGGCCTTCTCATTGCAAAGGGTGATTCGCAAGGGGACAAAGTGTTTTCTTTTATCTTTTTTTCAGATTAATATGGGGGTACATACGATTCGGATACATAGTTTGGTTTTGTAAGGTTAAAGGACAAAGTGTTTTCTGAGAGAAATGTAGTCTGTTTTCCCATTTAGGTCATTGGGGGAAGAGAGACAGAGGAAGTGTTGGATTCTCCCTGGAAGGGAGGGCAAGGAGGGAGACAGTTCCTGGGAGCGGCTGGCTATTCTTCCTCCTCTTTCGTGCTTTCTGTGACCTTGTGGGCAGTGTAGCCCAGAAGGGCACCAATTTTTCCCATGAGGACACTACTGCCGCCAGCCCCTGTAAAGCAAGTACAGACGGGTTGTTAGGACCCAAGCACCAAGTCGGAGAATCCAAGGGTCTGGAAACCATTGTTGGAGTCCAACCCCCTCATTTCCAGATGGAGAAACAGAGGCCCTTGAAAGGGGATGGGACTTCTGAAAAGTAAATTCTATTTCCATCGTGACTTGTCATGCCAAATAAGAGATGTGTTTCAGAGATGAAAAAAGTAGGAATAATTCACTTCATGTCTGCAATGAAAACATGATATTATTAATAATGCTAACAGCCATCTTTGGGGAGCTCTCACTGTGTGTGTGCTGGGGGTTCACAAGCAAAGGGTCATTTTATCTTTGTCACAGCCCTGTGACATGTGAGAGGACAGCCATCGTATAGCGCATGGGTTTCCCTAGCGTTTTGGCCCACACCCTTCACCTCCCACTGCAGGGGTGGCCTGCCCCCTCCAGAAGGGCTCTCTCCTTTTGGGCTGTTCTTGGGGCTTCTGCCATTCAGAACTGAGAGACGATGGATATTCAGGAAGGCAGAGGGGAAATTTGTCAGGGTAGGTTTTCTCTGAGATTTTGGAGGCCTGGTTGGTAGGGGGGGAGATAAAAGAAAAAAGAAAGAAGTGAAGGTGATTGTTATCATTTTTTTTTTTTTTTTTAGAAAAGTTACTCTGAGTTCTGTATCTATCCCATTCACAGTGTTCAAAAAGTGCAAGTCAATTGGCCAGGTGCAGTGGCTCACATTTGTTATCCTAGCACTCTGGGAAGCTGAGGCAGGAGGCTCACCTGAGCTCAGCAGTTTGGGAGTAGTCTGACCAAGAGCAAGAGCCCCTCTCGACTAAAAATGAAAAACTGAGGCAAGAGGATCACTTGAGCCCAAGAGTTGGAGGTTGCTATGAGCGATGAAGAATGCCACAGCACTCTATCAAAGGCACCAAAGTGACCCTCTGTCTCAAAAAAAAAAAAAAAGTGCAAGTCAAGACCGGGGGTGGTGCAAGATTGACTTGGGTTGCTCCCCCATAGCTTTTGCCCACTGTGGTCTCTAAGATTGAGCAGATTCGAAGAATGTGAAGTGGAGGATGAGCATCCTGATGTACAGATGAGAGAACTGAGACTTGTGATTTGGCCAAACCTTCAGTGAGGCACCTGGCCTTAGAGGCTCAAAATGAGGCTTCTGGCATCACACTGGCTGGGTTCAAATCCTGACTTTCGTTGGACTCCTAGCTAGGTAGAAAAACTTGAGTAAATTACTTAATTCTTCAGTGCCTCAGTTTCTCCATATGTCATGAGTAAATGAATAGGAATATTCACTCCACGGAGCTGAGTTAGCCTGTGAAAAGGGCTCTGAACAGTGAAGAACCTCTCCACCAGAGGACTACACTCACCGAGGCTCTGCAGTGTGGCCACCAGACCCCCAGCGGGCACTCCGCCCCCATTCGCGATGGCAGACCAGCTCATCAGCGACGCAGCCACCGACTGGGCCGCGATGCCGGCCCCAGTGAAGCCCAGGGCAGGCAGCCCCGCCACGGCCAGCCCTGGAGGAAGAGGACGCCGTTAGCAAGCGCCTGGTACAGACGCCCCACCTCCCAAGCTCCCTGCCCTCCAGACTCACCTCCTCCGACAGCCATGAAGGTCACGGCTCTCCAGAACCCGGAGTCACTGTCCTCTGAGCTCTTTTTCTTTTCTGAATCTCTGCTTTCCCCTGCGCGAGAGCGGACAAAGTGGAGTGGAGGAGGGCATGGGGTTCCCTATTCGGTTTCTAGTGCTCCAGATCACTCCCAGAGGTGGGGACAAGCCATCTCAGAGAGGCTCACAGATGGGAGGGGACTTTTCCTTAGGTGCCAAGCCCTAGGTGGGCATTCAGTAAATTTCGGTAGAATGAAGGAATTGAACAGAGTAGAGGAATTTGAATTTCGGACTCTGGCCATAGCAATCCTGCGCTGACTACTGTCACAGCTCCTCTACTTTAGAAGCACGCCAGGGTCTCCACATCAGACATTCTGTAGCTCTACGCAGGATCCCAAAACTATTCCTTTCTTTTTCACACATTCCTTCCATCCCCCAGGGTCCTTACCTGCTTCTGACCCGACGCACGTGAAGAGTAGCAGGTAGCACAAGAAGAGCGATACCACTTTCTGCCGCATGGTGACGCCACCCTCAGGCTTTGTCGCTAGACCCAAGGATGGGCTAGAGGTGGAGACGGTCCCCGGAGTTTTTTTGGAGCTGAGCAGCTCTGTCCTCCAGTTCAATTCTGACACTATACTGTCAAGTCCCACAGATTGAAGACTTAGTCCCCAAGACTGCCAATCGAAAGCCCGAGGTTGTTCTACCTGTCCTTCTGACTGGCTGTAAACTGGAGTTCCCACAATCCCCTCCTTGATTAATTTGCTCCAGCCATTCAGAGAACTCAGGGAAACATTTTACTTACATTTACTGGCTTATTGTAAAGGACATTACAAAGGATACAGAAACTGCCTAGGGCTGCCAGTCATCACTCAACTCTTTAGACACTTATTACTCAAGAGACACTTATCACTTTGAAGATTCCAAAGATTTTAGGAGTTGTACGCCAGAAAATGGGGAACAAAGATCAAACATATTTCAAAGTGTCATAAGGGGTAACAGGTGACTGAAGGTCACCCAGCAAATTGTACAACCTAGATACACATTCAAGACTGTTGGAATTCAAAACCCCTGCTTCTTCCTTTATACTGCAAAATGAGAAAAAACATATGCCCCCAAACCCACCTCTAATGTGATCTTTGCCAGATCAATGCTATTTTCTTAAATTAAAAAGAAACCAAAAACCCTCCTGAGCACTTGGCACTTATGGCATAAAGTCTATTGGTACCTATAGCAAACCTAGGAAGAAGTTGCCATTGTTATCAACCATGTGTTACAGATAAGGAAACTGAAACACAGAGAGATTAAGTAATATTCCCAAGGCTACCCAGCCAAGAAGTGGCAAAATCAGAATTTAAACCCGCAATTGACCAGTGCCCCAGCCCACCCTTTCAACAACCTCTTCAGATCACTTCATCTGTCTGCAAAGGTGAACTCACTGTCACATTAGATCCTATAATAAAGGGATTTCAGAAATCATTTGGTCCTCTGAGCAGGTAAGGTAGCTTAATCATCATCTTACAGAGGAAGTAACTAAGGCCACAAGAGTTAAGGACACAGAGAACTGGTGCAGCAAGCTGGGTCTCATGTCTCTTGGGGTTTTGTATCCTAACTTCCTAAAAGCCCCAACCCATCCCTTTAGACTAGTCCCAGCCCAGGGCACTAAAAGGAACCCAAGGGTGCTGCCTCCCTGAGGAATGGGCGTCCTGGCTCTTGGAGCATGAGGCTCACAGGCAGCCAGCCTAGCAGAGGGTGACAACTTGATACCCACACTTCACAGCTCCTGGGTTTACCTTGGAGGAGAGAGAGGAGAAGCAATCTTCCTGCTGGAGCCCACTGATAGATGGGAGCACCAGCAAGTAAACAGCTCTCGGGCTGCAGGCTGGCTTTTTATAATCACATTTGGATGCCTCCCATCTCGCCCCAGGCAGCCAATCCCTGTCAGAGTTTCCATTTCTTTCACTCTGCTGAGTTTTGTTTTCTCTCTCTGCTCTGTGGAAGCGTCTGTGTGCTGCCTGCTGGCAGAAACATGTAATTCAAGCTGTGGACTTTCGGAACAGCTAAGAGGATTGAAAGCCTTTTTCACATAGCGGGAGCTATAGCCCCACGGGGCTCAGCAAAGCCTGACCATGAGCTCCCCTCCGGCCCCGAGGCTTTTCACAATTCAATCCAATTAATACCAATACCTTATTTAATAATAAATACCTCAGTTTTTTTTTTTTTTAGACAGAGCCTCAAGCTGTCCCCCTGGGTAGAGTGCCGCGGCATTACAGCTCACAGCAACCTCCAATTCCTGGGCTCAAGCGAGTCTCTTGCCTCTGCCTCCCAAGTAGCTGGGACCACAGGCGCCCGCCACAACACCCGGCCATTTTTTGGTTGCAGCCGTCATTGTTGTTTGGCAGGTCCAGGCTGGGGATTCGAACCCGCCACCTTAGGTGTACGTGGCTGGCGCCTTAGCCGGTTGAGCTATAGGCGCTGAGCCAAAACCTCATTTATTAAGCACTTGCTGCATGCCAGGGCCAATGCAAAGTGCTATATGTACATGATCTCTTTCTAATCCCACAATAGTCTTGTTGCTTTTTTATGTATTTATTTATTTTTTTTTTCAGTTTTGGCTGGGGCTGGTCTTGAACCCGCCACCCCCAGTATATGGGGCTGGCGTCCTACTCCTTGAACCACAGGGGCTGCCCCCACAATAGTCTTGTGACATACCATATACTGTTTCTAAATCCCATAAAAACTAGGAAATAAAGTGATTTGTTCCATTGTCCTCTCAGGCTGGCTGCTTCTGGATGGTGGACATATGGTAAGACCAGTGAAATCCATGTTCATGTCACCATCGTCACCATTCTTGGCTCTAAAATGGATCTCCTGCCCCTAGTAATGGGTTGAGCATTCTTTTTTTCTTTTTTGTAGAGACAGAGTCTCACTTTATCACCCTTAGTAGAGTGCCATGGCGTCACAGCAACCTCCAACTCCTGGGCTTAGGCGATTCTCTTGTCTCAGCCTCCCGAGTAGCTGGTAATATAGGAGCCCACCACAATGCCCTGCTAGGGTCGCACATTCTTTAAAGCCTTGGGAGGATGGTGCTTGCAGAAACACCGTAAGTCAGTAATGCAACTCATATTTGGAGAACATAGCAATTCCAGTAAGAATGAATCATTGCCTTCTGCGAAATGGAAGGGGACCTGGTATAACTGACCTGCCACCAGATGGATGGCTACTTTCTCTGGGCAATGTTGCCATATTGCTACCTGCTGCGGGCAGATTGGCTATTTGCTGGCAATTGCCAGATCAGCCTTGATAAGAGGGAGCCCAAGTTGTCAGGCCCATTTATAACTCCCATCCTGGCTGTTGTGGACACACTCTTATAGGTTATTGGAAAGCATTAGGGGGATTCTCTTTAGAAGCTGGCTGACATCCACAGGATCCATCCTGACTGTCTCTCTGCAGAGCTTCGTCTGAGGTCTTTGGTGAGCATTGATGAGAGACACAGATCCACATGCTTTGTGCCCACTCCTGTAGTTCCATCCATATGCCTCTTATTCAGAACTGCTTATTCCTAATCTTCCACTCTGCTCTTTCCATACGCTTGACCATGTAGCCAAGCCATTTGCCACTTATTAGAAATTGGTGTGTACTCTCTCTCTCTCTCCATATGATGAAGATAAGAAAATATACTGCTCATAGTTCTACCCCCTGGGAGGATTAACTGCTGTCATTCTGGGTTACCTCCAACTGGGGCTATAATAATGTGACTCTTTTCAGCTGGTACCAAAATACTATTTGCGAATTGGGTTCGATTCTTTTCTTCCTTTGTCAGTTAGTTTCAGGGAACCTTCCATAAGGCCGTAAGTGAGGGGTCAAAGGAGAGGCATCAGATAAACAGAATTCTGTGCCATGGGAGCCTCCCTGTTCATTTAACTTAATTGTGCCTTTTGGACCCCTTTGGCCTTTGAAGATATCATTTCCATCATATGTTGAATTATCATTGCACCTTTATGATGATATCTAGCTTAAGGTGTATAGAAACCTGACATCCAGGGGTCAGATGCTTAGTCACTATTGGGGCCCAGTGACACATTTTTTTCCCAATGGACCACAGTGAAAACAGCCTTACTCCAGAATCCTAGGTGTTCTCACTGCACTATTTGTTTTGGGTTTTTTTTTTAAATAGTTGTAACGTTTTTTATTTTTTATTTTTTTTGAGACAGAGCCTCAAGCCATCCCCCTGGGTAGAGTGCCATGGCATCACAGCTCATATCAACCTCCAACTCCTGGACTCAAGCGAGTCTCTTGCCTCAGCCTCCCAAGTAGCTGGGACCACAGGGGCCCGCCACAACGCCCGGCTATTTTTTTGGTTGCAGCTATGATTGTTGTTTGGTGGGCCCCGGCTGGATTCGAATCTGCCACCTTGAGTGTACATGGTTGGCACCTTAGCCATTTGAGCCACAGGCGCCAAGCCAGTTGTAACTTTTTTAAAAGAATTATTTTTGGGCTCAGCACCTGTGGCTCAAGTGGCTAAGGCACTAGCCACATACACCTAAGGTGGCGGGTTTGAATCCAGCCTGGACCCACCAAACAACAATGATGGCTGCAACCAAAAAGTAGCCGGGCATTGTGGCGGGTGCCTGTGGTCCCAGCTTCTTGGGAGGCTGAAGCAGGAGACTTGCTTGAGCCCAGGAGTTGGAGGTTGCTGTGAGCTGTGATGCCATGGCACTCTACCCAGGGGGATAGCTTGAGGCTCTGTCTCAAAAAAAAAAAAATTATTTTTGTTGTTGTTGTAGTTTGGCTGAGGCCAGGTTCGAACCTGCCACCATCTGTATGTGGGGCCAGCGCCCTACCTACTGAGCCACAGGCGCCATCCACTCACTGGACTATTTGGACTTTCAGAGACTCACTACAGCAGTGGTTCTCAACCTTCCTAATGCTGCAACGTATTTTCATTGTTAAAAAGGGGTCGCAACCCACAGGTTGAGAACCACTGCACTACAGAATCCTTATCAATCTTCACACAGATACATTCCAGCAGCATTGTGTCAGCAGGCTCACATAACCCAAGTGGCAGGATAGCTTGCTTTGTGGCTTGAACCTGCTGTACAGTGGAGAGGAAAAATAAACCACTCAACGTGCTTTTTCTATTCTCTCACTTAACAACAATCAGCACAGAAAACTTCTGTGACCAAATATGCAGAGGTTTTTCTGCCTGCATGAAGCAGCAGACACCAGCTGGGTGTCCTTCGATTCAATTCTGATGCTATCTACCTGGAGATAGTGTTATCAAGCAAATGGGCTCACTGCCCAGTGCCCACAGAAGCCAATACTGTGGCACCAGCTTTTGAGAAAAGAAAGGCTTTATTATAAGACGGGCATGAAAGGAAACAAGGCAGGCTTGAATCTATCTCCCTGATTTGAGGGTTGGGTCAAGTTTATAGACTCAGAGGGCAAGACAAAGCATGCAGGAATGTTGGCTGGGCAGGGTCTGATTGGAAGGCTTTAAATTTGACCATTTATTGTAAGTTATGTTGAGGCAGATTTTAGCCCTAGATTGTTTGAGCCAATGGACCCCTCACTTTTCTTCTTCTTTTTTTTTGCAGTTTTTGGCCGGGGCCAGATTTGAACCTGACACCTTTGGTATATGGAGCCAGCACCCCCCTCCTTGAGCCACAGGCACCGCCCCAGACCCCTCCCTTTTCAAAGAGTCCTGGCACTTAGGTTTTGGTCATGTCCTGGTCTTTGTGGTTTTGAGAGGAGGGATCATTGGTTTTAAGTGCTGTTAGAGGTAAGGCTTTTATGGCATGTGTGTGGACTACACATCTTCCACTTTTTGGCTCTGTTATACCTACAAGGTGACTCAACATCTTGTTATTAATACAACAGGCCCTGTTTGGTCCCCTAGTTGCCCCCAAAGGTTGAGGACTTAGTCCCCAAGGTTGCTACCCACATTAGTCACAAGCCCAGGCCTCCATTGAGAACTTCTGACCGACTTCAAGTTAGGGTTTCATGACCCGTTCTTTGGTTTTGATTAATTTACCACAGGGGCTCACAGAACTTGGGGAAACACTTGTATTTACTGGTTTGTTATAAAAGATATTAGACAAGATACAGATGAAGAAATGTGTGGGGTGAGGTATGGAGGTAGGAGCCAGAGCTTCCCTGCCCTCCCTGGGCACCACCCGCTGGGAACATCCATGCGTTCAGCTATCAGAAACTGTCTAAACTCTGTTCTTTTGGATTTTTATATATAGAGGCTTCATTACATAAGCCTGATTGATTAAACCACTGGCCATCAGCGATCAACTTAACCTTCAGCCCCTCTCCCTTCCCTAGAGGTTGTGGGGTGGGGCTGAAAGTCTCAACTCTCTAGTCCTGCTTTGGTCTTTCTGATGACCAGCCCCCATCCTGAAGCTACCTAAGGAGCTGCCATCAGTCAGCTCATTAGTGTACAAAAAGACATCCCTTTGGAGATTCCAAGCATGTTAGGCGTTATATGCCAGATGGAGACCAAATATTTATTTCATAATATCACAACAGCCCTCTCTTGCTGTTGTTACGATTCACAATTGTCAGCCTCCCAGGGACCCAACAAAGGGTGCTGTTTTTTTTTTTTTGTCTCACTCTAGCCCCGGGCTAGATTGCCATAGCATCATCAGAGCTCACAGTAACCTCAAACTCTTGGGTTTAAGTGATCCTCTTGCCTCAGCCTCCTGAGTAGCTGGGACTCTATAGTCCTGCCACAATGCCCAGCTAATTTTTTCCTATTTAGTAAAAATGGAGTCTTGCTCTTGCTCAGGCTGCTCTTGAACTCCTGAACTCAAGCAATCCACCCACCTCAGCCTCTCAGAGTCCTGGGTTTACAGGCCTGAGCCATCGCACCTGGCCACTATTGCTGTTTCTATGTGTAGGATATGTGAGGCAAGATAACTTGAACTCAGGGTGCCCCAAGCCACTCAGCTCCTAAAAATGCTACCTGTGTCAGGACTATGAATCTTTATGTCTGGTAATCGCCCCCTTACCAGTAGTTTCACTTTCTAAAATTTCAGTTACCCTTGGTCAACTGTTGTCTGAAAATATTAATGGAAAATTCCAGAAGTAAATAATTCATGTTTTAAATTATGTACCATTCTGAGTTGTGTGATAAAATCTCTTGCCATCCCACTCTGTCCACCAGAGTAGCCACACTGGATACACTACCTGCCAGTTAATCATCAATATCATCATGGCTCAGTGATCCGCGATGGCCCAAAGCAGATGGTCTTCTTTCTAAAGTATCATCAGACAGTCAAAAGTAGTCTATGCTGTAACCCAGTGATTTTCAACCGGTGTGCCACAAGAGGATCTTAGGTGTACCATAAAAATTTTTAAAGATCATTAATTAAATTATTTTCAAAAGAAATTCAAAGCACAGTAAATACATTCTTTCTTTCTTGAACTTTTTTTTTTTTGAGACAGAGTCTCAAGCTGTCACCCTGTGTAGAGTGCTATGGTGTCATAGCTCACAGCAACCTCCAATTTTTGGGCTCAAGTGATCCTCTTGCCTCAGTTTTTCTATTTTTAGTAGAGACGGGGGTCTCACTTTTGCTCAGGCTGGTCTCGAACCTGTGAGCTCAAGCAATCCACCCGCCTTGGCCTCCCAGAGTGCTAGGATTACAAGCGTGAGCCACTGTGCCCAGTGTATTTTTTTTAAATCAACGTAATTTAAGTGTGCCTCAAAGTTGAACTATAGGTTTCAGTGTGTCATGAGATAAAAAAGGTTGAAAAGCATGGCTATAACCAAACCAAATTGGGATCTGCTCACCCAGCACAGCACAGCCAGACATTGATACCAAGAGTTGCAGCTGGAGAAATAGAGATTTTATTTCATAGCATCGTGCAAAGAGAACAGGCAGCTAATGCTCAAGACCTGAACTCCCCAGCGGCTTACAAGCAAGGGTATTTAAAGGCAGTGGTACATTTCAGCAGAGCAGAAGTTGTGGGCAAAATCATAAACCAATACATGGAAGTTATACATTGCTTTGGCCCATGGGTGTGATTCCTTTCAGGCATCTTAGGAAAAGAAATTAGAGACAAGGCTCGGCGCCTATAGCTCAACCAGCTAAGGCGCCAGCCACGTACACCTAAGGTGGCGGGTTCGAATCCCCAGCCCGGACCTGCCAAACAACAATGACGGCTGCAACCAAAAAATAGCCAGGCATTGTGGCGGGCACCTGT
>CAUYTI010139182.1:0-65774 GCA_963575145.1 Galago senegalensis | reverse complement strand
GCTGAAATACTGACAGAGGGAGTTTGGTTAGGCTGTACTGGGACAGGGAGAGCTGAAATACTGACAGAGGGAGGTTGGTTAGGCTGTACTGGGACAGGGAGAGCTGAAATACTGACAGAGGGAGTTTGGTTAGGCTGTACTGGGACAGGGAGAGCTGAAATACTGACAGAGGGAGGTTGGTTAGGCTGTACTGGGACAGGGAGAGCTGGGTGTGGCCTTGCACTCTAGGTTCTTTATCTTTAAAATGAAAAAAACATGACTTTGAAAAATCTTTTATCTCTCAAGTTTTATAATTCTAAGCAATGAAATAAGAGAATCCAAATGATAAGCAGATTAGTTTGGAGCTACAAAAAGTAATTTTTTAATTTTTTAACAGAGTATTACTTTCCCCCTGGCTCAAGTACAGTGGTGGCACCATAGCTCACTGTGTCCTCAAACTCCTGAGCTGAAGCGATCTTCCTGCCTCAGTCTCCTAAATAGCTTAGACAACAGGTACCTGCCACCATGCTCAGCTAATTTTTCTATTTTTTATGAAGATGGATTCTTGTTTTTGCTCAGGCTGGTCTCAAACTCCTGAGTTTGCGGGGATCCTCCCACACTGGCCTCCCAGTACTAGGATTGTAGGCATGAGCTATGGCGCCCAGCCACAGAATCTGATCTTGAAATCATTTTCCACATGGCCATGGAGTAGTGTATTATGAACAAGGCTTCTGAGTCCAGTTTCTACTGTCACTCACTTCACTAACTCTGTGCTCCGAGATGAGCATCCATTTCCCAGTCCGAAAAATCAAGATGGTGGATGAAATGATCTCTAGAATGTGTTTCTTAGGGATTTCTATTATTCCACTAGGGCCGCACTGTGAAAACCTTAGCGGGCAGTGTGTGCACTCCCTTCCCTAAATTAGGAAAGACACTCATTTTTACAGAGTGGGCCAGTCTTACAACTAAGAAGTCCAAGGAACGATTTGAAATACTTCTGGGATCCCTTCCAGCTCTGAAAGTCTAAGTATCTTTCACGGACATCCACAGGTGTTATGAACCCTCTGCTCAGTACATGTTTTAGTAGTCCCTTCTCCACTCACAAGTTCAGGGGTGTCCTGGCACTGGCTGCTGAAGCTCGAGCTCAGTCACTGCAGTTTCAGTTTCTCCTACTCTGGACATATTTCAGTCAGTTCCTTGCTACCTGATTTCTTTTTGTTTGGGACTTTTTTCTGCTCTTGGATATTAGTCACCTGCTGCTTTATCACCAGGGGCCTTCTCCTCTTTTCTGTTAAATGGCAAGCTTTTGCTTTGGTGAGGCATTTGAACCTGCCAATCTGAGGGGCTTGTCAGAGTGGTGAAAGAGAGCAGCAGTAATGGCTGAGATTCAGAAGCCTAGCAAGGTGGTTTCGAAAGATTAGTCAAAACCTTTGCACTCACATTTGAGTCGTGTCAATCAGGCGGCAGTGTAACTCCTCACCCTTAGCTTTCACCAGTTCCTGGAACTCCTCCATGGTGTCTGTCAAGCTGGCATCCATTTTAAACATGACCCAGAACTCTGTTATCCAATACCTACAAAGGGGGGTTATAAAAAACACACTCTAAAACTGATGCCAAGGACTTAGAATCTGGTGGGTTCCCAAGGGAATCTGCTGCCATAAAGAGAACTCAGCAAAAAACAAGGACTGACTTGTCCTACACTGAAGGAGCTGGTGAGAGTAGGGAGGGAGGAAAGCCACCCACTGACAGTCTTCTGTCCTTCTGTGCACAGAATACTTTGGTAGCATAAGGCACATTATAATCAAAAGAGCCAGGACAAAAGTTTAGGCATAATCATGTGAATCAGGGGTATTCATAAAAGACACAACTACAGACAGACCAAATGTCCAAAAACGGGCAATGTACTCGTAAGTGATGCTTCATCATGTTGGAATATTATACAGCTATTAAAAGTAATGTTTACAAAAACTCTTTAATGACTGGAGGAGATTCCTTCGATACAAAGTTAAATAATTGTAACACCATATATTTATAAATATATATACATATATATGTTTTGATCACAACTGTTAAAATCTACATGGAAAAAAGACAAAAGAAATAAGTAGTATACCAATATAGGTGGTTGGATATGAGTGACTACTATTGTATTCTTTTCTGAATTTTCAAAATGTTATACCCAGTGAGCTATATTACTTTCAATATTAGGAATAAAAATGAAGTAATGAAGATTTTCTATTATCTCTGCATCCCTCCTCTTATGTCATATAATAAGAAATTATAAGAATGAAAAATACACTGGTATAAAATGTTAAACTCAAGGACACCTGAAAAAATTCACTGTGTTCTGCTGAGAAATTTCTAGTACTAAGGGAATGCCCTTTTCATTCTGGCAAATGCTCTAAAGACGGCAAGGGAGAGGCAGGGAGGACTAGGAAAGAACTAGAGCTCAGAATTCATGTCACTCTGTTCTACAAAGTCTTCAGATACAGGAAGAAGTTTTACCTTACAAAATAGCAGATCTTCAGGCAGAGCCCTGGTGAATTCTTTGCCAAGGCATCCTTGTAGGTAGGGCTGTGGTTAAGGGAAATGAAAGTCTCTGTTAACAGAAATCAAACAACTTTTCCTGTTTGGAAGCATTTGCCAAAACTACCCCCTTAAATAGCTTTTCCAAAAAACAAAAATGTGATGCTTTATTTTTCTGGCCGTAGAATAAAAACCAACTTAATGTGCACAGCTTTATGATAATCACCTACAAGGGTGATGATGGCAGTTTTCTCTCTAGCCCATGCTGAAATGCCTTGTGGAGGGGGGCTAAAGCATCTCCTTTGCACTAGAACTAGGAAAGAAATAAAGTGAAAAGGTCAGCACAGGTAACATATAAAAAGTATCAAATGACCATTTGCCTGTGCACAGGAGACTAGGAGTCCAATTAAAGAGAACAGTCTCTTTTCTCTTTTAAAATGTTTCCAGTAACTGATAAACAATGTGGGTAGAGAATTATCAGAGGAAGAACTATACATTCAGATACACTGTCAAGAAACTAAGAATGTGAAAATTATAATATATATACCTACAGATGGTCAGTAGACTGACCCTATAAACTGAGATGGCAAGTCAGACAAAGCCATGTGAATAACCCAAAATACAACTGGAGAAAGTTCCTTATTCTAAATATACCATGAATCGGAAAGAAAGATCTTATCAAGTTCATATGTATTTAGAGATATATGGAAAGAATATTCACTTATTTTAAGAGTCAGAGAAATGAGAAATCCAATCCAGTGATTAACTGGTGGGAAGAGAAATGGGGCAGGGTCCTGCCATCTTTGTCAACAGACTGAGGAATCAGGTTCTAAGGGCTGTGTGCCCTGCAAGGACTGTCCTTTTTCCCTTCTGAAAACCGCGCCAGAATACTGCAATAGGGGTTCAGTGAATTCAACTGGCCCTTGAGAGGAGTCCAGTAAGCAAACCAGTAGAAATCTCAATTAACTGGGTGAGAGTGGTCTTCATTCAGGAAGTATGTGTATTTTAACCTTTGGAGTTAAATATAGAAAAGTCAGAGTCAAAAGCATAATACTGATTTTTTTCTTAGGAAGTAATCCATACATTTGTGAAATTTTATATGTCTATAATGTTTGAGAGCATATTAGAATGTATGCATAGCTTTGGAACATGCATGACAATGTCAGCTTTTCTGTTTATAACTTCAGTCTATCAGAGTTATAAAAAACTATTTAGAATTCAAGAAGGCATCTGAAGCATTTAAAAGTAATCCAAAATATAAAATGCATAGTTATAGTTCACAACTATTGGAAATATTCAAGTTAACCAAATAGTTTTCAAGTTTGCTTAAAAATGCTTGCTGAAACATGCTGGACTTATAGAAAGCATATTAAGATCTGCAAACTGAAGTTGAAACCTTAAACAAGAGCTAAGATCATGAAGGTGACAGATATCCCAACTACTCTGATTCCATTCACTCACATTGTTTGCCTCTAACAAAACATCCAGGTACCCTATAAAGATACACAGTTATGATGTACCCACAGCAATTTAAATAAATTAAAAAATTAAGAAAAAACTATGGTCATAAAATTTACAATTTTAATAAGATGACTTCTAATTTAAAAAATGAAATTTTAATAGATTTACTCCCTATAAAATCCATCCTTGAGATTAGAGCACCAAAACAAAAACAAAAAACTGAAAAACACCAAGGTAATCAACACACATCAACAAAGGTAATCAAAACAACAATACCGGTAAGCCTGGGCAACTGGCAAACTTCATGAAGTTAAAATACCTGATGTCTGCATTTATTTGTTCAGGTGCAAAAGGCAGAAATGGAAAGAAGATGACTTTACATTTTTTTATGCCACATCCCTAAGAAAATGCATCACTTCAGGGAAAGGATTCAAACATAGGGAACATACTAGATAAATACCTCTCAATTCTATTTTTTACTATTTGTTCTACTTGTTGAAATTTTTATTTTTCTTGCTTTTTAAAGGAGAGTACACAAAAAAGCACACTTCTTTGTTAAAGCACGGGGTAGATACGTGAAATCAAGGCAGTAACTTTTACTGTAGGGTTTACTTCCTCCATCCTTTCACGTGTCTATGCTGCGCACATTGGCCGTGTGTGTGCAGCGGCATTGATGTCAGTCCAGGCATTCTCCACCAGAGTGCCAGGCCTCTTCAGAAGGCCATAGCCTCTAGGACAGAGGTTCTCAACCTGGGCTTGCGACCTCTTTGTGACAATGAAAATACATCCTGCATATCAGATAGTTACATTACGATTCATAACAGTAGCAAAATTACAGTTATGAAGTAGCAACGAGAATAATTTTGTTTGCTGGAACCCTCAGACACCATACCTGTTTCTTCTCTTCCCAGGAGTACTGAGGCGATGAAATACCAGTACAGTTCTGACTGTACTTTTCAGGCATCTGAACTATTCAGAGAATGTTTTTAAATTTCATTCTCTCTTTTAACAATGGAAAAACAGGAAACCATCTGAGCTTATTTAACTAAAACTTCTATTACTTCCAGGTCAGAGAACAGGGAAACTAAGCATGAAAGAAAAAAACATTTTGCTTTCACTGTTTAACCTGGCTTTCTATCACAGAGTCTCACCTCAGACTCCCTTCTTGGAATCTCTTCCTCCCCCCACCCCCCCGCCCCAGATTACAGGGGCCTGACCAAAGCCCAGACACCACAGCTAAAAGTTCTGGTAGATGTTAAAAAAGAATCCTAAGGTTTTATATCCATTACTATGCAATGGTTATCGTGTCCTACCAGGACATGGCCGCTAGGCTCAGTTCTAGATTCAAAGATAAATAAGCCTCCGTCTCTACCCTTGAGGAACACCAAGTTTAGTGGGGGAGATGACTTACAAATAGCTCCAGTGTACGACAGACTGGACTAACAGAACAGGCACACATCATACTTTCTATAGCCTTACGTAGTAAAAAGTCTTTTAGGGCAGATTACAGCCAGATCAAAGGTAGGAGAGACACACTTTGACTAAAGTCATAGGAATTAGACTGTCAACCAAGAATACTATTTTAAAACACTACAAGTATTTTTTAAAGGGGAGGAAGGCTGGAAAAGTTAAGAAAGGCTTCAGAGAGGAGTCTTGCAAGAGAAAGCGTTTAGTAGGCACAGGAGGCATAAGAGGCCCTGGTACTACCTGGTGTGTTGTGAAGTTCATTGTGGAGGGGCAGGGGTTTCTGAGAGAGCCCCAGGATGAAGCAGGAAGGAGTTATTGAGGAGGAAGGAGTTTCATGGAGGCCATTTTTCTGGTATGCTAAGGAATCTGGCATTGTCCAGTTCATACAGGCTCTGAAGCAATGGCCTACCCTATTTGCTTTGTAGGAAGGAACTTCAAGGGTAGATAATAAAAATGTGTGTGTGTGTGTAGGGGGCGTGTAGATGAGAAGACTAGTAAGGAATACTGGTCTAAGAGAAGGACCATGGGGACCTGAACTCAGGCCGCGGTGTGGGAATGGAGAGAAGAGACCATGTAAGAGTCACTTCTGATGCAGAAACCCTAGGACTGGGTGACAGACTGTAGGAGGGGAAAGGCCGAGAGCAGTCAAGAGGGCTTCTGATGTTTTTCGTTTAGCCAACTGGATAGATGATGACAACATTAGCTGAAATCAAACATGAAAATCAAGTCATGTGCTGCGTAATGAGGTTTTGATCAACAGCGGACCGCATGCACAGTGGTCGTCCTGTAAAATCAGAGCGGAGCTGAACAATTCGTGCTGCCTAGTGACTTTCTGGTGATCCCGACCCTGCGTAGGACTAGGCTAATGTGCATGTTTGTGTCTTAGTTTGTGAAGTTCAAAAAGTTAAAAGTTAAATTTTAAAAATAGGAAAAGCCTTGTAGAACAAGGATATAAAGAATATATTTTTGCACAGCTGTATGGTGCATTTGTGTTTTAAGCAGAACAGTAAAAAAGACTCAAAAGGTTTCAAAAATTAAGACGTTTATAAAGTAAAAAATGTTATAGTAATTTATTATTGAAGAATTCTTTTATAAGTTTAATGCAGCCTAAGTGTACAGGGCTTTTAAAGTCTGCAGCAGTGCATGGGAATGTCATAGGCCTTCACACTCACTCACCACTGACTCACCCAGAGCAATTTCTAGTCATGCAGTCTCAGTACATATGAGTACCCTATGCAGGGGTACCATCTTTTGCCTTTTATGCTGTTATTCTTACTGTCCCTTCTCTATGTTTAGACACACAAATACTTATCATTGTGTCACAGTTGCCTACAGTATTCAGAATGGTAACGTGCTGTGCAGGTTTGTAACCCAGGAGCACTAGGCTGGACCACACTGTCTCGGTGTGTAGTTAGCTGCACCATCTAGGTTTGTGTGGGTGCCCTCTGTGAGGTTTCCACAGGGAGGAAACTGCCTAATGATGAAGTTCTCAGAACCTATTCTGGGTGTTAAGTGAAGCAGGTATCAAGGCAGAATTAATGAGGTAGCAGGGGATGGGGTACTGAGCTAATGAATATGTTAATATTAAAGTATTTGAACATACTAAGATTGAAGTGTTAGTAGGACAAACTAGTCCAAAGATTTAAAAAAGGGTTGAGTTTAGAGAATTATAGACTGAAAAGTCGCTGTCAGCACAGAAGAATAATGGTGGAAATCCTGGTGAGACATCACCCACAGAAAGGAAGTTGACTGAGAAGAAAACCAGGACGTCACCACTGTATTTAGGTGAAGCTCAAAGAAGAAGCCAGATGAAAAGCTGGGGAGGGGACAGCCCAAGAAGCAGGAGGACCAGGAGGGTGGAGTTCCAGGACCCCGGGGAAGAGGTGAGAGAGCTGAGAGGGGCGAGGGCTGTCAGTCACAGCAGGTGCTTCTGAGGGTCAGTGGACACAAGGATAGAAGAAAAAAAGGCCATTGGGCTTCACAATTAGGAGGCCACTGCTGACATCAGAGGAAAGTTCAAGCACTGGGCTAGGAGATGCAGTTGAGTTGAGTGAGGAGGAGTAGAGATCGGAGATAGTGAGTGCAGACTATTTTAAGATGTTCTACATCATATTTCTAACCCAAACAATAGAATAAAGGAGAAGCAGGGTTAAGAGGTTATTTTTAGATGGGAAGACGTGACTGTGTTTTAGGCAGAGGGGCAGGCACCATTGAAGAGGCAGAACGTCAAAGCAGAGGAGAGAGATGACAGGTGGAGTGAGAGTCTGTGTGGCGTGGGAAGGAGGCTGGGGAGGGAGAGTGGGATCTGTCCCCCTGTGTGGGCAGGTACCCCAGGTACAATTTAGTCCTTAGGCCAAAAAACAGTGTTCTAGAGAGGAGTGTGTAATCACTGATATTGTTTAGAACCACTGGCGTGTGGAGTTAATAAAAAGCAGACACACCTTGAGTTGGTTTTATTATGGCTGTTAGAGTCTCTACAGATGAGGGACCCACTTACTTCCTGCACCTCTTATTATGTGGACCTCCCTGATGCTCCACCCTTGGTATGGCGCTGGAAATACCTTTAAGATGAGAGGTAAAACTCATGAGTAGGTCTGGGAAAGGGATGCAGTCCAGATAGCTTTTAAGATGAAAAGGGGGTTAGTTAGGAGAGTGGTGAAGGGATTACAGCAGGCCTGCTCATGACTCAGAATGAGGGACCTGCGCCTCGGGTGCTAAACGGTCTCACCCCACCTACAGCCCTTTTTGCCTGGGGGCTGCAGTTTACAGTGTCATCAACAAGAAAAAGAAAGCAGGTGCTTTCTCCACCCTACTCATTCACACTCCTTAAACAGACTTGCTTGCCACAGTGTCAGTGCCTCTGAGTGAAGCAGCAAGGCACCAACACATTCTCCAGAGGCTGTGGCACTGGGAAGCTTCCTTTAAATCATGAGGAAGGTTCAAGAATTAGGAGAGCCAGAAAGAAATTTATCCTTTGAGGGCAATGCCCGTGGCTCAGGGAGTATGGCTCCAGTCCCATATACCGAGGGGGGTGGGTTCTAACCTAGCCCCAACCAAAACTGCAACAACAAAAAAATAAAATAAATAAATTTATCCTTTGAGTTATGCTTGTACCCTTGTCAATTTGCACAGAACAAATATGAATTTTGACTATAGGGAAAATGTCTTTTACTATCAAGAGATACTAAAGACTGTGTTTGTATATTGATCTCTTTGACCCACCCAGAGCAATCGGCATCAATAATACTGTTCCACCCAACCAAAATGTACTTGAGTACACACACACACACTCCCCACCATGCCCCTGAAAAGACATACGAACCTGCTTACCAGTCAAGATCATTCCAAACTAATTAAAATACACTTTAAATTTCAAGCTACTTTTTGAATGAATCCCATTTGGGGCTTGCCAGTCACTAGGTTAAAGGATATAGGGTGATAACTTTTTGGAGCAGATCTGTAGAGGAGATGATAATTCGGTGCATGGTCAGCATGACTTGCAATAGTTGGTTACTTCGACACAGGTTTCCATCTGCATCTGAAAATATGAAGAGCAGCATCAGAGTTAGGCCCCAGAGAGAAACTGGTCACCTAGTGGGTCACCTGACGACCCTCCACTATTCAGTGGTGAGTGGCTGGGGGGGCTCTTCAGGCACAGTGCTTCCCTTCCACCGTCCAGGGACCACATCCCTCCTTCTGTGCCTCTCCTTATCCTTCTGTGACATTCTCCCCTTGAAAATGCCCATTTTGGCTCGGTGCCTGTGGCTCAAGTAGCTAAGGCGCCAGCCACATACACCTGAGCTGGCAGGTTCGAATCCAGCCTGGACCCACCAAACAACAATGACGACTGCAGCCAAAAAATAGCCGGGCATTGTGGCGGGTGCCTGTAGTCTCAGCTACTTGGGAGGCTGAGGCAGGAGAATCGCTTGAGCCCAGGGGTTGGAGGTTGCTGTGAGCTGTGATGCCACAGCACTTTACCCAGGGTGACAGCTTGAGGCTCTGTCTCAAAAAAAAAAAAAAAAAGAAAATGCCCATTTTGATGCTTACTAATCACTCTACCCTGACAGTGGTAGAACCGTGGGAAAGCGATAAAATCTGTACCAGAACACTGGAGTCTTGCTGAAAGCCGGAGCAGATGTGGGTTTTGTGAGGCCTAAAGTTCATACACCCCACAACCATATAATCGGTGGGGTGTGTGGAGAGACCTCTGTAGGGGCAGACTAAATAAAGTTACAGTTTTAATAGATTATAGTTAAAATATATTACTTTTACAAATTAAACAAAATATGACCATATGAATACATTTCTAGGACCCTCCCATCGACTTGGAAGGGACTCATTCAAGTGGGGGCTCTGAAATCTACACTTCCCTAGTCTATGGTTAACATGCCTCCAGGGGAAAACTACAGGCACTCATCACATTTGAAGATTGCCAGTGGTTTATAATTATCCATAATTTAGTAATATAGCAGGGGTAGCTAGGTTTTACCAATCCCCCAGCTAGTATCAAATAAGATGCATTTTATATACCAGCATAGGGTATAAAGTTTCCTGTTGGGGTGGTTTTCAAAATCCCTTCCATATTTGTGGCATGAAATCCCAGGGCTGCACTGGTTGTTCACTGTCCAGTCTACTGTCTGTCTTTCACCATGAACTCCATCACCCGGCTCCCTCACCATTGTATGCCAACTGGATTCAGCCATTAGGAAGTACCAGTAAGAGATAGGAGGAAAGAGCAATCAGGATATTTCTTCCTCATTCCTCTCTGCTTTGAGACCAGTTTCCTGACAGTTGCTACATGTCTCTGATGAATGATCACTCTGCCTAGGATCTAACACTATTAATCTCCTTTGACCCACTGGCCCTAAGAGTGGAATGACTTCTGACTGTTGACACTGTCTGGACGCAACATCCCTTAACTCCACTCTCATCATCTCTGTAAGTCCCTTCATTAAGGTGTCTTCATGTATATAAACTGAATTCTATTCCCAGCTGGGCGCTTGAATGATTCAGGGGTAACCAAATGGAAGAATATATGTGAATTACGTCATCTTTGTTGCTCTATAAAGTTTGGGGGTTATCACTTCCACTCTGTCTCAAGTGTACCAAATGGTAAATGGGAGACCTAGTGCCTCTGGTGTCACCATTCTGTCTTGGCTCCTCAATGATGACCGAAAGTTATAATTCATTAGGGAAATATAAGTAAGCTGACAGGACCCCTCACCTTCCCATCAGCACACCCCCCAGTTTACGGGCACTCCGTCGCCCCTACAGCCTGCCCTCGTGGTTATCACAGAAGGCCGACACTCCACCACGCTCTGGGTCACTGCCTTTCTCCAGGTGGTCGATCCCCCATGTTTCCATTTTCCCTTACGGTATCAATGTTCCTCTCTTTCTCCTGGTTTATTTGCACTGGCATTTAAATATGCCCCTGAGCCTCTAATTACAAACCAAACTCTCATCCTCTCTACTTCTCTATTTCTCTGTTCTCTTCTCACCTCCCATTCATTTTTCAACCATTCCATTTGACTTCTGTCTCTATTATTCCCCTAAATCTTTTATTTTCAAGGTTACCCATCAGCTCCACATTGCCAAACCCAGTAGCTACTTCTCTGTCCTCATCTTACTTTATGACTCAGTTGTATTCAACCTAACATCACTGAAGTTGACTCTCCCTTTCCTGGAACACTCTCCGCTCTTGGCTTCCATAACAGCACACTCTGTCAGCGTCTTTCTCAGGCTCCTCTGTCTCTTCTCCTCTCCTCTGCTGAGCCTTTAAATGTCAGTGTGCTATGTACTCAGTCCTCCCACTTTTTTTTTTAAACAATTTTTAAAATTAAAAATTTTTTACATTTTAAATTTTTGAAAATTAACTTTTTTCTCATCTTATCCCTTGGCTGAAATGTCATCTGTAAGCTGCTGACTGCCCAGTTTGTATCTTTAGCCCTGACTGCTAAATTATTACGCCTGGTAGTCTACTTGGCAAATCTATGTAGATGTCCGAGCTCAAACTTAACGCATTCAAACAAAACTCCTGACCTCTTCCACCCCCCAATTCAATCCTCTTCCATTCCTCCTCATCTCCAGAAACAGCTCCACCAACCAGTCAGTTACCCAAACTAAAAACCTAGCAGTTGTCCTTCATGTCTCACGTTCCCTCATATCCAATCCATTAGGAATTCTTTTCCCTACTTCAAAACATTCCTCAAACCTGTTCCTTTCTCTCCATCTTTCCATCACCCTAGTTGTAACTCCCATGATGCAATGACCCACCTCTCCTCCCTGTTTCTGTCCTTGTCTCCTACAGTCCATTCTCCACACAGCAGCCCCATATACCTCAATGGATTCCATTATATGTAGAATAAAACAGAGTCCTCACTAGAGGCAAAAGAGCTCCACATGTCCTGGCCTCTTTTTAATATTCCCTGCTTCATTTACTCCACGTTATTCCTCCCCACACCTCTATTTATACCAGCAGTTCTCAACCTGTGGGTTGCGACCCCTTTGGGGGTCGAATGACCCTTTCACAGGGGTCACCTAAGACCTGCATATCAGATATTTACATTACTATTTGTAACAGTAGCAAAATTACAGCTATGAAATAGCAATGAAAATAATTTTATGATTGGGGGTCACCACAGCATGAGGAACTGTATTAAAGGGTCGCGAACCTTGAAAGTTGAGAACCACTGATTTATACCTCGAACCCTCCAAGAATATTCATCCCTCATGGCCTTTGTATTTGGTATTCATTTCACTATGGTCTCTCTTCCTTCTACTCAACCATGCAGTTGAGGTCTCAGTTCCAATGCCACATCCTCAGAGAGGTCTTCCTGAAACTTCTTAAGGAAGTCGTTACCCTGCCTGAGTTTCCTTATAGCACTCATCATGACCTGAAGTTTAATTTCTTATTTTCTGAATCTCCAACAGAAGCTTCATGAGACCTAAGCCTTGTCTGTTTTTCACACAACCATACTTCCAGATTCTAGAATACTGGTCATACATGGTAGGTACTTATTAAACAGTCAAGTCAATGATAAACTGTATCAAATAGGAACCCTCCTTAACTTTTCATGGAAGTTGAGTTTGCTCTCATAAACCTTTTGTTAATTCTTCTAAACATATACTCTGTTGAGGTATGGTTAGTCTGGCTTTGTTTTCTGGCCCATGTAATTTCTATAATGATCTCTTACCACAAAAATTCTGCATAACAAATCACCCCAAAACTCAGTGATTTAAAACAATAATCATTTATTTTTGCTCAAGTTTCTGTGAGTTGGCTGGGGGTCAGCTAATACATATAGTCTGGGATTTGCTGAGGCCCTACCCTGCACGCTCCTCAGCTTCCTTGGACCAGTAGACTAATGGCGGTAGTAGGCTCTGTTATGATGATGCCTTGGCTTACAACTGGCATGCTGTCCCTTTGGCCTTGCTCTGTGGCCTAAGCAAGTCACACTGCTGAACCAAAGTCAAAGAGGAGGAATTTCAATGTCACATGAAAAACATAACTGACACAGAGAAAGGTAATAATGGGGAGGGAATGCAAATTAAACCTGCAAAAAATGTCAGGAAGTTGCTTTTCAGTGCAGTGTTTGACAATAGTTTTTATACTGCACCCTTACTCAGTAGTGTTCAGATTTTTAAATACTACCATGAAAAGTAGGAAAACTGTGAAGTCAATTTGCATTAGCATACAAAAGTATGCATTAGAATGTTCATGTAAGCTGGACAAAGGCCCAGGCTTATTCAGTGGGAAGTGTTATTTGTGGGAGAAGGTTTAGATTTGTCCTGCAGGGCCACAAAAGGCAGTACCAGAGCAGGTGTATAGACGTTATGGGAAACAGGATTGGGCACAACACGTGGCAGCATATTTTAACCATTAGGGTGGTTTAATGAGGTCTGGCCCCAGATCCGCCTGATTGCAGAACCCCTGCTCCTCCCACTCCACCTAGCTGCAAGGCCATTTGTCAGGGTGGGGATCCAAGTATCACATGAGAGATAAGCTTTAAGAATTCTCCCAGTCCTTAGGGCTGAAAGTCTCAGAGGTGCCACTAAGATACTGGGTTGGAGCCAATGTACATTTGAGAGAATAGTTTTTATACTCTGGTGATTTTTGAAAAACTCTGTAAGCCTTGGTTGATTATTATTATTTTTGAAAGTTGCTTTTAAGATAAGAACTCGGGGTGCCGTGCCTAAGATTCAGAATCATATTCACACTTCACTTTTACCTTGGCTGCTTCTTCCACAGAGTTTCAGGGATGTTCCCACACTGTGGCTTGTTAATGCTCACATGCTTTCTGTGGGGGTGAATACTTGCAAATGGTAAGGCCAGGAGCTGACTCATTCCCCAAAGGGAGGTAGGGATGGGGTGAGACAAAGAACGGAAAGAAATGCTCCATCTCTACGTGTAGTCCTGAACTCCATTTCCTCCCCCCTTCCTGGTTTTCTGCTTTCAACAAGGGTGTTACTCAATGTAGTAATTTTGCCCTCATTCCTCCCATCTCTCCCCTACATGACCTTTAACCTCTGTATCCACTCAAGGATGCCTTCCCTTCCTGCCCTCCTCCCACACAGCACACACTTCTTTCTTTTTGAGTGGAAGACCCCACTTTGAAGGTTGGTAGGTCCAGGGGGCCTACCTTCTAAGCTGTTAGATTTTATTTTGATATTTTGATATAATTGCTGTAAGCTGATTTAAATATTTCAATGAATAATTCCATTTGAAACATGCAGCATGTCATACTAAAAATTCTAATAAGTAAAACGTGCAATGCATAATAAAATGTGCATGTTTTGTCATTACCATCTGCTTCTCTTTACACTTTCAGGGAAAGACTTCTTTAAAAGGTTGAAACCTCAGTAGGACACCCAATGTCAGTCTTCCTTACTCTACCACTCACTGTGGGGGGTAATGTATGCTGCTAGAGAAGTATGCTAATTAAAGACTCACCCAGTCTGTGGACCATTTGCTCAACACACAAACAGAAAAGCCATGTGGGTTCTGGAGTCATGCATCTGTGAGCCAGCATAATCCATGTTCCACCATTAGACTTAGTGCTGCCAGTAGCTCTACTTTGTGGAATCACAGTATCTCAGGATGGAAAGACTTTACTCATCTTCTCCTTTCTATCCATTGTATTATTTCCTCCTAAAAACATTACAAGTAAGTGGCTTTCTAGCCTCTACTTTTTCCTTATACCTTTCCAATGAGAGGATATGGCTCCCTAACTATTCTATGTAGCAACTTTTCATTCTACTTCAATATGGAATGTTTTTGACATCACTGACCACTGCTGAGAATGAACACGCTCTGTGAAAAGCATGGTCCCAGGTACTAAAAGAGATATGAAGAGCTATTCTGAAAACTCCTGTCATTAAAGAGCTCACCGTCGAGTTGGGGAGTAAGACACAAATTGAAGACATCTAATAATATCAGGCAGTAAATGTTAAGTAAAACTCACGGAGACCACATTAAATGGTAAGGTTAAGAGGAGGAAGACATCCTATCCAGTTAGGGCAGTTCAGGAAGGATCTCATGATGTCTGTGGTGAGGTGACCCAGAACATCAAAACTCAAGAAGCCATCTGGTCCAGCTCTGCCTCTAGATCAGCCTATAAACTCTTTTCTTCCTTTCCTTGGCTTGGTCTTAAATAAGCTGCTTGCCTCTGAGAGATGTGAATCGCTCCCAGATCAAAATTCATAAGGGAAAACTGGCGAAGAGCTCTAGTCCAGACTTGGCTTCTTGCTGACAAGAGGCAGGGGTAACTTTCCTACAGTGAAAGGTTGTCTGGGGGATGAGATGGGAATGCCTCCTACACAATGGACACAAAACATGAAAACAAAAGTCCAGCACCAGACAGAAAGAAACTCCAGAACAGAGTCTTTCTTCTCTTTTGTTTTCATTTCCATGGAAATCTCTTGATGTGTAAAGGGATGTTGAGTGTACCAAATGTACATGTCAGCAATTGGTACCCTAATGCCAGGGAAGCTTCAGCATTGGGGGCATAACATGAAGTAATAGGTTTATTGCAACCAGCAGCCAGAAGATTATAATTGAGAAGCTAGGACCAGAAAACCACAGTGGCAGGGTGGAGTGAGAGCTCTGGCAGGGCTGAAGCTGACAATGGAGGTATCTCCAGAAACATGGAAGACTGGATCCGGGTAAAACCTGACAGATACACAGATTTCTAAATGTCCAACAATGTGGTAAATGTTCTAAAGAAATAAAGTAAAACCTACTTGTCAGCAAGAATATTCATTAGGCTGGGCACGGTGGCTTAATGCTTGTAATTTTAGCACTCTGGGAGGCCCAGGCAGGTGGAATGCTTGAGCTCAGGAGTTCAATACCAGCTGAGCAAGAGTAAGAAACCCTATCTCTACTAAAAAAAGAAAAACTGAGGCAAGAGGATTACTGGAGCCCAGGAACTTGAGGTTGCTGTGAGCTATAATGCTATGGCACTCTAGTCAGGGTGCCAGAATAAGTCTCTCAAAAAAAGGATATTCCTTAAATTTGTTTGGCTTAGTACCCATAGCTCAGTGGTTAGGGTGCCAGCCACATACACCAGGGCTGGTGGGTTCAAACCCAGCCTGGGCCTACTAAACAATGACAACTACAACAACAAAAATAGCTTGGCATTGTGGTGGGCATCTGTAGTCCCAGCTACTTGGGAGGCTGAGGCAAAAGAATCGTTTAAGCCCAAGAGTTTGAGGTTGCTGTGAGCTGTGAAGCCACAGCACTCTACTGAGGGCGACAAAGTAACACTCTGGCTCAAAAAAAAAAAAAAAGTTAATTGTGTTTGGAGAGTATATATAAATCGGCTAGCTGAAAATCAGCTCCCTCCTTTACTTTCTTGTCTGTTTAGTTTTTCAGCACTGACAGCAACACTGAGGCAGGAAGAGCATGTGAGGAAGAATGTGGTGATGTCCGTATGTACTATGAATTCTTTTAACTCTACCAGAACAGCTGAAAATATACAACCAATGCCACTTTGAGTTTTTCTTTTTCCTCAGCCCCTCAAGATTTGGGGAAGGAGAACAATTAGCAGAAAGCAGGTGATTTGCTAAGATCCTGCTCTTTAAGGAAAGTTGATAATTAGCCTGGCTGCCCCCAGTACGATGCTTGTATGAGAAGAGCCCTGGTTTGTAGTGTTTGCATATTTCTGTGGTATAAATACTTCCACTGTGGCCAATTTCGAGCAAGCCACATGAAGTTATGGAGCTGGGAAAACAGCTCTCAGGACAGACAGAGGCCACCTCCAACATGCAAACACGGCAGCTGCAGACTCTCAAGGGGCCTGGTGCTCGCTGGGCTTCCTTTTGTATTCCTCCTTCCCAGCCTCCTTGGTCCCCAGGCCTCCTGAGCGCCTCATCTTGCACCTCATCTCATGCCTTCTGGGCCTTGCCTAGTGACTGACTGGACAGCTAATGCAGATCAACAAACTCCTCTAGAGGAGAGGCTAGTCCCCTGAAGGACAGCTGCTTTGCAGCCATTTCTTGAAGTGGTCAGTTCTCTGATCCAAAGATAAAACTTTTAATGTAGGGTGGTGCCCATAGCTCAGTCGGCAGGGTGCTGGCCACATAACATACATGTAAGGGTGGCAGCTTCAAACCCTGCCCAGGGCCTGCTAAGCAACAATGACAACAGCAACAAAAAAATAGCCGGGCGTTGTGAGGCTACTTGGGAGCCTGACGCAAGAGAATCGCTTAAGCCCAAGAGTTTGAGGTTGCTTTGAGCTGTGACGCCACAGCACTCTACCCAGTATGATAGCTTGAGACTCTGTCTCAAAAAAAAAAAAAAAAAGAAAAGAAAAGAAAAAAAAGTTTATTTTTAATGTAACAAAGTGAGAATTTGGATTATTTGGTCTAACCAGGCCTCCCTCAAGTCCCATCCCAGAGAGGCCAACCTGGAACACACTTAGTAAAGATGAAGAACCTGTCCTTCCTCCATCTTAGTAATCTTCACTGTCCTGTGGGAGCCAGGTGGTAACTCAAGGCAAGAGCAGGCCTTTCAAGTCGCATGGTACCCAGCTACACACACACTCGCAAAGACCTGCTCAAAACAAGCACGTGCCCATACAACCTGGCCTAAAGCCAGCTAGCAGCTGGAGAAACACACTGTTCTCCCTGGGGAGAGTGCCCCCCAGAAATGTTCTGTATTTACGACACTTAGGGTCAACCAACAGCTTCACCTGTGAGTATCTGAGTTGTACAACTTCTCCACACAGTAGCAGGGACTGTGGGCTCAACTCTAGAGAAGGGGAGACCGAGGTGATATGGCTGGCCACGGTCACAGGGCAGGTGAGGGAGGCACCTCCACAGAATGGCCCTCTGGCCCAGGACCCGGGGTTCGCTCTTTGGCTACTGCTTCTCCTGAGAGACTAGGAAGGGCGTTACCACATGCCACCCCTGGTGCAAGGCCAAATTCTTTAGCCATAACCCTACTCCATTTTCCTCCCCAAGAAGCCCTACACTCACACAGACCAACCCAGTCCTTTTCATGGGAATTATGGCACACATCCTTAAAATGTCCCTGGGAGCCCAACCCTTACACCAGGGTTTTCAACCTTTTTTATCTCAGGGCACACTTGAACTTACAGTTAAACTTCCACGACACACTTAAATTATGTTGATTTAAAAAAAATGTAAAAGAATGAACTTAACTGTGCTTATTAATAATGATCTTTAAAAATTTTCACGGCACACCTAAGATCCTCTCATAGGACGCCAAATGAAAATTACTGCCTTAGGCCCACTGCTTTTTAGGACATCAACATAAGGCAGTTATTATCATCACCATTTAGCTAGGACAAATAAAATTCAGAGTCTGTGAGCCAGGGGCTAGTGGGTGAAAATACCACGTCCCCTGAGAGTGCACAGTGCCTGTGTTGGCCTGTTTCTCTCTCCTCCTGCAGCAGAAGTGCTCTCCACTCCCTCAGCCAAACTAGACATCAGAAATGTTCCTCCCTGGGCATGGCTTTCCTTCTGAAGCGTGAAGCTCCATGTAAAGAATGACCTAGATTTTTTGGATGAGCAATTGAAATCTATAAATGTCTAACCAAGTGCATGAATTGCCTAAAGTGAGAAAGAGCTTTTAGCTGTATAGCCTCTACTGAGCAAGACAGCTGGCCTTCCTTGGGGACTGCAGCTCAATCTGAACCTGTCACATCTAAGGAATCGGGGGCTGAGAAGTCGTGAGGAAACTCGTCCTTCAATTTTGCAAACTGGACATAATTCTGGGGATGAGGTTTGGGGATTGGGGTTAGGAACAGGACATAAGGACAGAGAGGAGGCAGAACAAGTCCTGAGCAGACCCAGTGAGCTGGCTCTGGAACAATGCCTTGCCTTCAGACTCGAAGAGCCATTGTTGACGTGCCTCCCAAGAGGCTACTTCTGGGGCTCATCAGGCTTCCTAGGGACAATCAAATTATCTGTCTGGGTGGTTCTGCTGCAATTTGATACTGAGCTGCTATCAATGCGGACGACTTGGTTCATAGACAGTGACAATCACACTGCAGCACCTTAGGAATGTGCCCGGCAGGAGGAGAAAGGGCAAGGAGACCCTAATCCCAGATGCCCAGAGATACAGAGACAACAGCCAGCAGGCTGGAGGAGGGGCCTGCAAAGGGCAGGAACCCAAAGAGAAAGAGACAGAAACAAACCACCTCGAAGGAAATCTGGACAGGACACTGACTTTGGTCCTTGGAACATATTCCTATCACTTCATTCTTATCTGTGAAATCCTGGGCCAATTTTGCATATTTTTGCCAAATAGGTACTAAGAAGGGGAACTTCCCCCCGAATGTGCACCATGAAATAACATAGGGTCCATCTAGAAATTACTGGTTAAGTATGACCTCAGCTTTCTTCAGAAAATTGTTCGAAATGTGTAGCTTGATCCTATCAGACTTACCAGCCTAGATGATAGATAACCTTGCTGAGCGCACGGCAGAACTGCAGCCTTTGGTATATGCTGACATTAAATAGTGCTACACGGAACATAGGCTTACCACAGAATATGCTTCTCCTTGTAGAAACTGTTCTTTGCTTATAATTCTCTGCAGTGAACAGTCACATACAAAAAAAGGTCATATCACCATGTGTGGTAAAAGTAACTCAGCAAAGTCTTCTGAAAGTCTCCATTCCCCTTCTTTGGATATAGTTCAGATTTGATTATTTTGGATTAAATACATGAAAATGCTTAGTACACCACAAAGCACTTCACTAAGGTGAATTGCTCTTATTTCTCTTGCTGCATTTACAACACTAGTTTGTTTTTTCTTTGTCCATGTTAGCCCTCATCTATTCCAGACTGGGACCATGACTTTTTGTCCATACATAATTATAACCACAACTCAAAGAGTGCTTGGCTATCCACTGTGGTATGTTGCACTGTTTGTGCCAGAAAGATTGGACTTGGTTTCCTCTCAAGCATAGTATTACTCCCTGGCAATTAATTGGTGGCCTTCCAATCTTTCTTTTTTTTTTTTTTTTTTTTTTTGCAGTTTTTGGCTGAGGCCAGGCTTGAACCCGCCACCTCTGGTATATAGGGCTGGCACCCTACTCCTTGAGCCACAGTCTAGATTTTAAGTACACCCTCCCTGGAGGCCCTCGAAACAAAAGGATTCTTAGTATTTGCAGAGATGCTACAGAGAACTCTGCAGGAGGCCCTGGAGTACCACTCTGAAAGAGAGAACTGCCCAAGTGGGTGAATCAGTTGTTATTAGCTGAAGAAAAGAAGAAATTGGCCTCCACTCAGTCGTCAATGGCCAAATAAGAATGCGTTTCAAAATATCCCAAGTCACAACTGAGGTTGTGTCACCGTCTTAGAGAACTAGCCAAAATACAACACTGAAGCTCATAATGTTGTCACTAGTTAGAAGACAGAAGAGACCAGGAAAAATATTTGGTATTATTGGAGGAAATGTGGCATCTGACTGGAAAATGAACTACATTTAGGGTTTAGCATCCTCCACCCCTTTCTGTCTGTTCTCCTCTTCTTGCTAACATACTTGGATCGCTTGTGTACCAGACACTGTTCCAAGGGAACCTTTATATACATATATTAACCACGAGGCAGGAGGCATTATTGCTAGTGAAGAAATGGAGGCTGGGAGGTAAGGTAACTTGCACAAGTTTACAGGGCTAGTAAATGGTAGACCTGCGGTTCAAACCCAGGGATGACCCTGGGATGACCCTGAGTCTTCCTGAGCTTCAGTTTGCCCACTTGCAGAATGAGAGCTTGATAATGTCTCACCCTCACCCCTCCCAACAGAAAAATAATCAGGAAATCATTCAAGATAGGAAATGAGCATTGACATCTTCTGGGGAGGACAAGGTCTTGAACTGAACTCAAACCACTGTGATGCCTGGTTGACATGTGGGTCCCGGATATCTAGGCTGCCGGCTACTGTCATGCAGACACATGAAACTTTGGCTCTGTTGTTGAACTACTAATAACTTACACTTATTAGTGTTTTGTGGATGACCACTCTCTCCTCACGTTTCCTCATTTGAGCCTCAGAACAGCTCTGTGAGACGGGGACTGTTTTCATTATACCCACATGTGGTGTGACCTGCCTAGAGTCGCCCATGGGATGAGTTGCAGCGTCAGGACCTGAGTTTGACTTTAACCCTGAGTTTTCTATCAGATTTCCCTGCCTCTCACCCTGACCACTCTGAAGATAAAAAGGACATCCTTTACTCAGCACTGAGGTTCTGCAGCGAGTCTACACGCTAAAAGAGAATGCTAACAGCAGTAATCGCCACCCTCCACTGGGCCTCTACCGTGTGCCAGATGTGGACAAGGCCAGGTCCACACACACCTGACATTCTCTCTAATCTGTACTGCAACTCCACATGGTAGATATTTTCCCTGTTTCACAATGAAGAAAGAGACTCAAGAGAGGTAAACATACCTCGTTAATGGTATTTCTTACCCTATTATCATCAAGCTGAAAGAGGCAGGAAGGGGCTACAAATTATCATCCTGGTTATTTTATAATCCCAAGTCTAGGTTTTTAGATTGTCCGTATCTACCACAGTACTGTACTGCCTTTTAAATGGGAATCCTTCAAAGGTGAGGAAGAGGGTTGGGTCTACTTTCTGTCAATACCCTACAGTCTCTAGTATCCTGCTGTGTACATTACACTGGGACCATTTCCTCCATTTAAATCAAAGTACAAGGTTTGACAATTAAGTTTGCAAACTCACCCTAGAAAAGGTGCCACATACCTCATTGCTGCATACCACTACGGTCACCTTTGAAATACTCTCCTTGGGAGACTACGTACCAATGCCAGCAAAGCAGTTCTGGAATGGCCAAAGCTGTTGTTATATTATTCTTGATGTCCTGAACGTCATCGCAATGTCTTCCTTTTAATATTTCCTTTATTTTATGGTAAAGAAAAAAATCACTGGGGAGCAGATCAGGTGAGTAGAAAACAATTCCAATAGTTTGTTTCCTGGCTAAAAACTCCTTCATAGACAAGTGCTGGTACAGCATCATGACGCCAGAGCCAGGAGTTACTGGCCAAGATGTTCAGTTAACATCTTCCTATTTCTTTTTTCTTTGAGACAGAGTGTCACTTTGTCTCACTTGGTAGAGTACCATGGTGTCATGGCACAGTAACCTCAAAGTCTTGTGCTCAAGTGATTCTCTTGCTTCAGCCCCCTAAGTAGTGGGGACTACAGGCACTCGCCACAACATCTGGCTATTTTTAGAGACGGGGTCTTGCTCTGGCTCAAGCTGGTCTCAATCTTGTGAGCTCAAGCCATCCATCTGCCTCAGCCTCCCCCAGTGGTAGGATTATAAGCATGAGCCACCATGCCTGGCTCCTATTTTATTAATGTTTACTTGGTCTGCTATGCTTCTCACTGTCAGCTGAAGATTCTGATGCACAAGTCGATGGATTTTTGCAATGTTTTCACCAGTTCTGGTCATTACTGACCACCCTGACCTCTCTTCATCAGTGACACTTTCTTTCCCCTCAAAAAAACATTTAATCCACTTGTATGCTGCTCTGTTCTTCACAACATTATCCCCATAAATTTGGACTACTGTATCCCTGATTTCATTTGCACTCTGACCACGCTTAACAAGAAATTTACAAATGTCTGTTTGTGGCTCTAATTCAAGCTCCAACATTCTCACAACAGCACACAAAAACACACCATAAAAATAATGAATGCCATCAGTAAGCTACTGCCACGTCAACATGAACCCAGCTGTGAGACACTGACCTACCAAGGTTATGAAACCTGACTGACCTGAGTGTATAGTGGCAAGTTTGCCAACTTAGCTGTTGGCCCTCATATGTAAGAACACATTTTGACTAGCAACTACCCATAAACACAAGACAGTGATGGGCCACTTACCAGGAGGAAAGAGGTAAATGCCTTTGGAAGGGAGAATTAGCTAAGGATTTATATGTCCAGGATCTAGAGATGTGAGGGTATGCAGACAGGAGATGGTGAGGAAATTAAGGTAGTTTTAGAGAAAATATGTTAAAAGGAGGAGACAAAAAACTATAACAACAAAGGAAGAACTAAGATTTGCTATTTTCCTAATCTATGTGAATGCCTCTAGTGTTTAATTCCACTTACAGGTCTAGGCAGAACAGCCCTTGCCATACAGTGACAATGAGATGAGTCTCAGATTCCCAGATACTTTTAAGGGCCCCGAATGCTAAAGTCATTGTGCAATGGAACAAGGTATCTTCAAATGAAAAAAAAAAAAACAGATTAAAATTCAAAAAGCCTTCCCAGGCTTTTGATTTTGATTAGATTTTCTGAAACTTATTGACTGAAAAATTGGTATTTTTTAGACCACAAAAGATAAGGGGTCATGCTTAAAGAGGCTGACATTCTGAGTTTCTTTAGGATCTAATAGGTTGACTCCAAGATTTTCTCAAATTTGTGGTGTCCTGTTCAATTCTGCAATATTTCCTTTCTGTGGGCATAGTGGAGCAGTGTCTTTACAACCTCAAACATGGGCTCTGGAAATGGCAAAGGACCCTGGCTTACATTTTGCATAAACTTTCCACTTTGCAAAGTACTTCCACATGGATTCTCACATTTGATAACACAACCACCTTGTGAGGTGGGTAGGGACTTATCCAGTTTGTGAATGAGAAAACCAAGAAAGGGCTGAAATTCAGTCTGTCTGACTGGCATCTGCTCAGGTTGATGAGGGCCTGTGCCATACTAGTTAGTTAATAAGCATTCTACGGATCACCTCTGTAGAACTAAGTGGCCAAAAAGTGGCAGGGCTGGAGTTCCAGGCTTGAGTTTTCCCATCAGAAGTTCCAGACTCTTTGTTTAAAGAGCACCCAGATAGATGCTGTAGGGATCACAGACATAATAGGATTCCTGTCCCAACCCCAAGAAGTTACAGGCAATAACTCAGTACAGAAAATAGCAAGGGCCTGAGGGAGATCCAAACAGAACGGCAAAGCAGGTGAGAGGCGGGGAGAGCCAGATTTGACTAGAAAAAATAGCTAAACCTTCATAAAGAAGGTGGCATTTGAGGTGGGCCTTGAAGGGGCATGAGATTTTGACAGACTGAGATGGAGGTGAGGGTCTGCTGAGTTGTGTAAGAAGTAGTTTCTGGGTTTGGAGATGACAAAGTTAAAGGTGTATTTAGGAGAGGATGTGAAGTCCCTGTTTGGTTGAATTAAAAAGTGTTTGTAGGTAGGGAGAGGAAGGTGGAAATGAGGATCAGAACCAGTGTTGGGCCTCATATACTAGATTGGGGAGTTTTCTATACTCTGATTTTCCCTTAAAACTGAGAAGCAGAAGAAAGGCCACAGGAAGAGGAAGGCAGCTCCTGCTCATGGGGCACTCTGTTAAAACTGCCAGGTGGTTGTACCTCACGACCTGAGCCCTAAGGGCTCTGGGCAAGGCAGATCATTTTGTAAGATCCCTGAATCGTACTTTAATTTCCACTTGTGTACTTACCCTAACTACATAGCTCTGAAGAGACACCACACCGAGGGGAGGCCAGAGACTGCGTGTGTGTACACATGTGCACCTGCTGCTCCAGCAAGGCCACATCAGAGTGAGAGACAAGTTCAACTACGGCTAACCTGGACTAATTTTGTTATTAGGAAGCTCAGTTACTTGCAGTTATTTTTTCCTTCCCTCATTTTACAACATTAGCATCATTTCCTCCCCTGTCGACATCCTTCCTGCCTCCTTGGAAGCTGAGAAGCCACAATGGAAGGACATCCATGATTACAGAAGCGCTTACTCTGGGCTTCCCAAATCTATCACAAGGATGCTGTCTTACTTCTGGAAGAAACAGACCTCTGAGATATACAAGAAGTCAGCAAGGACGAAGCTTAAAGTTGGCAAGGCTTCAGCTTCACCTGCTTGGCTAAAGACTTTATTACAGTGGGGCAAATACGGTTATTTCATCTTTTGTCCTCATCAGCCTCCGATCCATGCCAATACCTTAAGTAAAATTATAACTGCATAGCCAGTAAAGGCAGGGCTAGCTAGAGTAGACTGTAAAGTAGGTAAAGACTCCAGTGCTGTCCCCACTTGGTGGGCTTTTTCCTTGTACCATCACGTTCCAGCACTGTGAAGTACCTGCTCACCTGTGCAAACCATAGAAAAGGTCTATCTATGGTAAGGTATTAGAGACTTCAACCTTCTCCTATAATAGTCATTATGAGAGGAAATAACAGAATGAAAAGAAAAACTCACAATAGGTAAAATTTGGGGACTTGTTGAATTTTTTCTTTCTTTCTTACAAGAAGACCTTAATGATAACACTCTATAGGCTATGACTCACCCTTTGGAGAGTTTCGGGGGAAGAATCAAAGTTTTTGCTCTTATAATGAATATGTCCATCAAGAAGCAAATGGACATATTAAACATGACTGACTTTTCAGATCTGAGTGGCTTGAAAAGAAAACAATAGCTAGTCAGAGAGGGCAGCGGTGTTTACAACTAATTAATCACCACCAGACACAGACTTCTTTGTTCCTCTTGCTCTCTCACTGCTTTACTTGACTAGCACAAACAAACAAAAAACAAAAACAAAAACCTAAACAGATTCCAAGGCCTTAGGTCATACCTATTGCATTAAGAGATCCGGGCATGGAACGTAGAACTTACATTCTTAAAAACTCTCCAGGGAGCTGGTGAGAGTCAAATTTGATTAGGTTGATTAGACCATTTAGTTTTTCCTTGCCGTGGGGTAGGTCTACAGCCTACTACTAGATGACCCCTTGAAAATCCTTCTGATTTCAGAAGTCAGTATGAAGTCTTTTAGCTGTATTCAGGGCTAGATCCAAGGGAAGTACTTAACAAATAGGTGATCTGGCACCAATACTACAGACTCCCTGGGAGGGCTTGGTTAGTTCTAATTTGAGAAGCACAATCAGAATACATCTGGCGTGAGCCAGAGGACAGGATCAAAGTTAATGCATCTGGGCTACAGGTAATTTCCCCTTCTATATTAGCATAAATAAAAGCTCTTATCAGAGATATTTATAGTCAAGTATGTTCTCCCATTCTATGGTTAGCCCATTCACTTTTTTAATGGTATCTTTTGATGAGCAGAAATTTTTAATTTTTATGAAATCTAATTTGTTAAATATTTTATCCATGGGTAGTCCTTTGTGTCCTATATAAAATACCTACCTCAGGTCCAACACAAAATCACATTAAAATACCTACCTTATCCAAGCTGGCAATCTCCTAAACCTAAGCCTTAATGTTTTAACTTTACTATCATTATTATTATTATTTTTTTTTTTTTGAGAAGTCTTACTCTGTTGCCTTTGCTAGAGTGCCATGGCAACACACTTTGTAGCAAACTCAGACTTCTGGGCTCAAGTGATCCTCTTGCCTCATCCTCCCAAGTAGCTGGGACTACAGGTGCCTGCCACAACACCTGGCAATTTTTAGAGATGGGGTCTTGCTCTTGCTCAGGCTGGTGTTGAACTTGTAAGCTCAAGCAATCTACCAGCCTCCACCTCCCAGAGTGCTAGGATTACAGACATGAGCCACTGTGCCCAGCACAATATTTTAACTGTAAATTCAGTTTAATGGTATTTAAAGTTATTAAGTTTCAAGTTATTTTGTGTGTGTCATATGCAATATAGGTCACATTCTTTTTTATGGGTATCTTTTGGTCCATCACCATTTGCTAAAGGACATAACCCTTCTCCATTCACTTGCTTGGGTGCCTTTATTAAAGATTGATTGACCAGAGGTGGGGATGTAATTCTGAACTTGCTATCCTGTCCCACTGACATATTTGTAGTCTTTTTCACGTCCCAGGAATGCTCAGATATTATGTCTCTCCACTCTGTCTGGCTGGAATGGCAGTACTTCCCAGACCACAAGACTCTGACTCACAGACCCCCAGTAACTTTTTGGTGTCACAGAGTCTCACCATATTCATGCATAGTTTATTCTCAGAAATGCTAAAAATTAAATTGGAATTTAATTACCATTAGAATAGTATTAAGAGATAAAACATGGATTAGATCACAAGGGCTTCACTAGCATGAACAGATGAATGCCATTAGCTTGGAAGTGGGTTTGTTACTGAGGGAGTTTGGCCCCGTTTCTGTCTTTTGAGCCCCTAAACACTCTCCATGTGGTGCCTCCTACCATTTTACAATGCAGCAAGAAGGCCCGGACCAGCTGTGCCCCCCACCCCAATTTGGACTTCCTAGCCTCTAGGACCAAGAAGGCTCCAAATCCAAGTAAATCTCTCCATAAATTACCCCATCTGTGGTGTTCTGTTCCAGCAGCAGCAAACAGACTAAACTACTCTGCAAGGCAAGAGGCTGCACTCGGGCCTCCAATTTCCCATTCCACGATTTATAAAGTGCTCCCAGGCAGAAAGCCAATGTAAGTTTTGAGTTTACCTCATATATTTTTGTTTTAACCCACAATCATAAGTCTATCATCTTTTATAATATCTAAAAATAGTTGCTTTACGTATTTTCTCTAGTTTTATATCTGTTTACAACAGGAAAATAATTCTAACATCTGATAGTCCACTATGGTCAGGAATGGAAGTGCCTGTTTCGGTGTTTAATATCTTTCAAGATGGGAAGTCCCAGTTCTTTGCTGAATTGAAGTCCACGTGCTCTCCATTGTCCTCGTAGAGGTAAATAATTCATGCTAGCTCCTCTATGCCTAATGCTATCAGCACACTTACATACTTAACAATACAAAGATAAACAAGAAGCAAAAAGCCCCTTATTTGTTGTATCATCTTATATCTGCACAGATTTTATTTCTACATCATTTCTTAACTATTTATCTCCTCTGCACTCTCTCTAGCCTTTACATTCCCATCATAAAACCCAGAGAGTAAACTTGAATATAATAACATGCTGCACTCTACTGTCCGGTTGAGCGTGGTTTTACAATAGACAGATACTGTTTGGTTTTGGTTTTTTTGGCCGGGGCTGGGTTTGAACCCACCGCCTCGGGTATATGGGGCCGGCACTCTCTCCTTTGAGCCACAAATGACACCCAATTTTCTTTCCTTTTTCTTTTTTTTTTTTTTTTTTTTGAGACAGAGTCTTGCTATGTCACCCGTGATAGAGGGCCATGGCATCACAGCTCACAGTAAGCTCAAACTCTTGGGCTTAAGCAATTCTCCTGCTTCAGCCTCCCAAGTAGCTGGGACTACCGGCGCCTGCCACAACATCCGGCTATTTTTTTGTTGCAATTGTCATTATTGTTTTCGCAGGCCTGGGCAGGTTCAAACCCCCCACCTGCACGTGCATGTGGCTGGCGCTATAACCACTGTGCTATGAGCGCCAAGCCCAGATACTGTTTTGTGTGCCCAGAACATCAGTCTTCCTTTGGGAAATGTTTCTTCCCCCAATTCAATCACGTGGTTCGAGATAGAAATACTACATTACTAAATGACTCCCTTCCTGTGACCACAGTTGACTGATTCAAGCAGTAGCTGCCTGCCCCAATTTGAACCAATTAAAAATTTTCACTGGCAGTTTTTTAATTGAACTTGAGGGAAAAAATAAAATCTCTAATGGCAAGAGACCCATGATTACAGCTGTTAGTGCCATATTTCTGGTCTACAGAGGGACCACATCTTCAGTGTAAGAGAATGATTAGCTGACAGGCAGAGAGGAGGAAGTCACAAAGAGGAGAGAGACACAGGGACAGATACAGACAGACGGACACACATGGAGAATGGATAACGTGTATGTGCTGGAGGTTCCCATCCCTTCTAGTAAATTCCAAAAGACAAGTTTATGTTGGATAGTTTATGCCACTGTCCTGATTAATACACCGAAAAATAAAAGCCTTTGGGGGTCTTATTTGCTGAACACTAAATTAACATAGCTGGAATTCATATAAAAATTAAAACTATAACATTACTACTTCCTTGTGTGTGTTATAACTACATCCTGGTAATTTTTTTGACACAGCCATTCTAATCATTTTGTATCCTGTGGCAATTTGCATTGTTAACCTAAGGCAGCCATACACTTAACAGTCAACAAATTTATACTAGCAATGATTGGTGTCATTTTTATCTGCGTAATGAAGTTATGCTAGCATTATATATATAAATTCATTTAAAAAATTTTAGAGACAGGGTCTCACTGTCTCTTAAACTGGGGTACAGTGGTGAAATCATGGCTCACTGCAGGCTGAATTCTTGGGCTCAGGTGAGCTTCCTACCCCAGACTCCCAAGTAGCTGGGACTACAGATAGATGCATGCCAGCATGCCTGGCTGATCTTCTAAATTTTTTTTGTAGAGACAGGAGTCTTATTATATTACCCAGGCTGTTCTCAAACTCTAGGGCTCAAGTGATCCTCCTGTCTCAGCCTCCCAAAGCTCTGGGATTAAGAGGTCTGAGCCACTGCGCCTGGTCAGTTCTATCTAGTTAAGACAGCCACTTCACAACAATCCAGGGAAATATGTACTAACTTTCATGCCAGTAGAAACTGAGTCTCAGAAATATCAAGAAATTTCTGAAGAGCACAAAATCACTATGTAGAATTAACCCCGGACCTCAATGTGGAATGGAAACATTACTCCCTTAACATAGCAAATCTATTTCTATTAATGCAGTTTCAGATTTTAACTTTTTGAGAACACACATGATACTACTGGGTCATACTGTATTTATAGTCTACTAAACTCCTTTGATTTTTTCACAAGAACTGACATTTTTTACAATGAATCCAGTTTTTCCTCCATCCAGAACATAACAAGAAACAATGCTTTTAATCTTAAGTGTAAGACTTTTTTACTAAAGTTGTATTTAAGATTGTTTTATATTATTCATTTTCCTGAATTTTGATTATGTAATATATTTACTATTCCTAGTACCATGTCAAACAAAAACACAGTTTGTGTTTAAATCTGATGACAATGTCAGAGACATTCATTAATGGTTGTATCTATAGAATGGTCTCTCCATACTCAGACCTGTGTGCATACACTTTGAGTATGGTGATTAATCGGCTCCACATCTGTTTATCTGGATTTTATGCAGCCTATATTTGACCATCTAACATTTACCAAGCATTTGCTTTTTGACTCTGTGGTGGCTCCTGTCCATTCCCACACACATACTTTCAGACCTAGACCACAGTGGATGCCAACCCCACTTTTACCTGCTTGAGACTTCTCTGGAGGGCCTTCGTATTTCCACCTGCGTGCAAGGCAGGCCAGAAGTGCTGGAGAATTAACACCCTCTAGAAGGTGACTGATGGGGCTTGGTATATAAATACCCCAGCTCCTTTCCCTTGGATAAGATAGTTCTCGAGAGTCTTCTATCCTGACTGCCAGAGTAGTAACTTGATAATGCAGCCCCCAGGAGCTGCCTTCCATATTCCCCTACCAGCATTTCCCAAGTAAATGATCTGTACTCTAAAGCTCTTGTCTAAGGATCTGCTCTGGGGAAAACCCAAACTAAGACAACCTGATTTAATTTTCACCCACACTAAAACAACTTTTAAAGTTTTTTCACCAACATTCTCCATTTTGCTGATAAGAAAACTGCAGTAAGGGTGGCATGTGTGGCTCAAAGAGTAAGGCACCGGACCCATATGTCAGAGGTGGAGGGTTCAAACCCAGCCCCGACCAAAAAAAAATGGAAAAAAAAACCAAAACAAAACAAAGAAAACTGCAGTAAAATACTGTGCCTAAGGCCAATCCTTGGTAAATGGCAGAGTTGGTTTTGCGTTCCCCAGACCATAAAGGTATATAGCCTCCCATGGCCTCCTGCTGAAATCTTTACAGCTTTCTGAGATCAGTCTGTGCCAAGGCATGGCATTGCCCTGCTCACAATGGGGCAGGGGAGTAGCATGGTCCACTTGCTCAACTCCAACTCCCGCCTCTGACAGTAGAAGATTAAAATTCCCATTTTATATTCTAGTCTTCTTAGACACCCAGGCATTCAACAACTCAGCTTGAGTGGGCAATTGGCTGGCTGTGACATGGGATGGCAAGCACAAGGCACGAATAAGTCATTTCCATGGTGCGTAACCAAAGGACTCATTTTCATTCTTTCCTTTCCCCTCTTGTAACCAGACACAGTCACTCTATCATTCAAGCATATTAGAGCAACAGATTCCTTTGACTTTTCTGCAATTCTCAGTCATCAGTTTTTCTTAGTTTTAAAGATACTTTTAAGACTTTATTATGGAAATTTTAAAGCATATACCACAGTAAGCAAAACAACGCAAGGAACCTCCATAAGGGTGGTTCTCAACCTTCCTAATGCCTCGACCCTTTAATATAGTTCCTGTGGGTTGCGACCCACAGATTGAAAACCGCTTCCCTATAGTGATGATCAACATAAGGCCAACTGTGATCCATCCCCGCTCCCTTTCCCTCCCATATTATTTTAAAGCAAATCCCAACCATGATAGTTCATGTAACTATTTCAGTGCATACTTTTAAAAATAAGAAAAAAAGCACTGAACCAATGCACTCTTAACACAATTAAAACAAAACCAACAGTACTTTCTTATTATCATCAAATATCCACTGTTCAATTTACAAATATATACGATTATGTGAGCGTATGTTTATGTACGTACATATGCTTAATTTTTGTAAAGAAGGTTCACACACTATGACCGGTTGCAATGTCCCTGAAGTCTCTTGTTATCCAGAGGCTTCTGTTCCATCTTTTTTTCCTTTTGAGGGGGCACTTTCTTAGTTAACTGGAGCTCAGTCCAACTCAGGTGGACATTGGCGGTTGCTGATAAGGGAATAAGACCGTAAGCCCCTGGGGACAGAGAGGAGAGGGGACCACAGGAACAGGGAGCATAGGGAGCTTTTACACTGGGGCTTAAAGCAGAGCCAAATAGTCAGATAAGCCCCAGAATCAATTGCTGAGCCCCAGCATTCACAGCCCAGGGGCCAGCAGCATGAGTCCTATAGCTTTCTTCTGGGAAGTGCGAGAGTCTGGCCTGACCGCCCTAGGACTGGAGGGAAATAGTGACCCCACCAAGGCAGGTCTGGATGGAGTAAACTTGGACTCCATGATGCTAACGGACTGGGGAGGAAGAAGAAAAGGGAATGTGGAAAAGTCCTATGTATCGAGCGTTAAATAAGTGAATGGGAAATTTACCAACATGATTAACTGCCTGTCACATTTTAGGATGCTCTATAGTCTGTAAGTATGTTCTAACAGGATAGACTCATCAATGATAACGGGGGTATTTCTTGGCTTCCTAAATGCCCAGAGTTCCCCCTTTAACTGTTCACAAGAGGATAAAAGCAGGTCCTAGACAGTGGTTCAGATAAATCACAGAAGGGAAGACGCAGTTCCATTTGCTCCTCCACCCAGAAACTCTCCCTTTCTGGCTTGATGCTACACCTTTTATAAATTCTCAGGTGGCCTCACCCATGACTGCCCTACTACTCTGGTTACCCCATTTCTTCCACTGCAAAACTAACAATCTCTGCTTCCCTCTTCTCCTTCTTGTCTCCACTCCTTTTGTCCATCTCGATTAATCGCTGGTGTCCCTCCAAGTTAAGCCTCCTGGAAGCATCTTCCTTGAAGATTCTAGTAAGAACCAGCACCCCAGGGCCCTTGACCACTCTCTGAAAAAAACCAAAGTAGACAGCATGGCCTTGTCCACCCCATTGCCCACTACCTCTTTACACTACAGAAGGATCACAGATGTACCAAACCGTGGTAGTTTCTGCCATGTGTCTTGCTTGGTTGCTCTTAAGATTCTTAGAAAGCTTCTTCTCAAACAAACCCCATCTCACTTTTATCATAAACAGAAAAGACAGTTCATGCTTAGAATTTTAAGTTAGTGGAAAATTTTTTGTTTCCGTCCTTTATTACAACTACAATCAGCTAGTTATTGTAATTAGCATTTAGCATTGGAAAGATTCGAGGACTCTTCTTTCCCTGTAATACCTTTAATTCCTCATTAGCACCATTTCAGTTGCCAAGCAACCTTTGCTTTTATGTCCCATATTGGAAAGGATTATTCCAGAATTATTTTAAAATCAATTTTAGGATGAAACAGCAACTTTGTATATTAGCATACTTCTTCCTAGAGACTAATGTTGGTTTCAAGTTCTTAATTGTTTAAAATGTGAATTAAGAAAAGCAGAGTTAATTATAGTGAATCTAGCATCAAAAAGATAATGTGATTATAGACAGATACACCCAAGAGTCTTGATAATGTTTATCTTGCTCTTGGTGGTAGAATGGGTGACTGTACTTTTCTTCTTTTTGCTAGTCTGTATTTTATATTTTTACTCTATTTGATTTTATTTTTTTCAAACTGGATATACTTCTAGACAAGCTAGTCTGTATTTTCTAAGTTTTCTATAGTGGACAAGAACAATTTTCAGAGTTACTTAAATTTTAAAAGTAAGTAGGAGAGCTGAATTACAGTTAGATCTGTATAAATGTAGAACTTATAAAATAGTAGGAAATAAGAACATGTATATCAAAAAATAATATGAACACTGTGTTTTCATAGTAGATATTCAAAAGTTAGCTATTACTAACACATTTTAGAAGTTTATACAAGTGGTCAATTTTACATTATATATATTTTACCACCATGAAGAAAATCTATGTAAGAATAATATGGTCTCATTCTATATTAATAATTTAGAAAAAACTAATTTAAGTTTGGTTGAGTTTCTAAGATTCCACACTAAGGATACCGGCTCTTTAAACAGATTGAAAGCACCCCTTTTGTTTTTATTTATTTATTTATTTGAGACAGAGTCTCACTCTGTGCCCTTGGTAGAGTGATGTGGTATCATAGCTCACAACAACTTCAAACTTTTGGGCTCAAACTGATCCTCTTGCCCAAGTAGAATAGCTGGGACTACAGGCACCTGCCACAATGCCCAGCTAGGTTTTCTATTTTTTAGTAGAGACTGGGTGTCCCTCTTGGTTAAAGTCGTCTCAAACTCTTGAGTTTAGGCGATACACCTGCCTTGGCCTCCTAGAGTCTTAGGATTACAGGCATGACCCATATGCCTGGCTTAAAAGCATCACTTTTAAGTATAAAAATTCCAGAAGGACTTTCTTCAAGTTCATGTTCAGTATCACAATTGAGACTTCATTACATTTTCTCCCACAGATTTTTTTTTTTTTTTGAGACAGAGCCTCAAGCTGTCCCCTTGGGTAGAGTGCTGTGGCATCACAGCTCACAGCAACCTCCAACTCCTAGGCTGAAGCGAGTCTCCTGCCTCAGCCTCCCAAGAAGCTGGGACCACAGGCGCCCAGCTATTTTTTGGTTGCAGCCGTCATTGTTGTTTGGTGGGCCCCAGGCTGGATTTGAACCCGCCACCTTAGGTGTATATGGCTGGCACCTTAGCCACTTGAGCCATAGGCACCAAGCCTCTCCCATAGATTTTTAATCTCAGAAATCATCTCAACAGCATCACAATGAGAGGAAACTGTGCTATTAGTTTTAAGCCAACAACAATTTCAGAAGCAAAAGTGAACGTGTCTTTTTCTGCAACAATAACTTATTCATGAACTTTGATCACCCACAATAGTGTATGATATGGAATTATACACTGGATTTAATAAAACATTCATTAAAATGACAGTGGAACAGTCCCCAAACATTTAGAATAGGGATATTTGGAGTGTTTAGAATAAAAGATTTCTAAAAAAGGAAACGTGGACAAAGTTAACTACACGGAAATGGAAAATTTCTATACAATACCAAAACCAACATAAAAATGGAAATGAAAATGAAAAAAAAAACACCCATAGGAAATGATATTCAAAGAGTTAATAGCTTTTTATCTAAAAAGCTTTTGACAACTCTAACAATAAAAGGATCAAGCAGCAAATGATATAAAAGGAAAGGATATGAACAGGCATTTTGTAAAATTAGAAATTGGTTAGCAAACAAACTTATGAAAACACACTCAACAAAAGCTTCAACAGTGCCTACCACCACACAGTGGGAAGTGAAGGCAAATGATTAAACAGATGGAATCAGAAACAAATACAGATAGCATATCGTAGGAGAGGTACAAAAGTTCACAAAATTGAGCTTTGGTTGGTCAGAAACCAGGGATGATCTAATCTTAGAGCATTTTTAGAGCTGAATTAAAACGTTAACAAACGGGGACTGGCAACTTTGACTCCAGAATGAGACTCTCTCAGTTCTAGTTTTTAAGTTCCATCGTCATTTTAAGAAGATTTCTCAACCTCACTGATGCTTATCTCTAAGGTATATTGTTCTTTTCTTTGAAGAAGGTATGGAGAGTTTGTTTTCTAAGACACAGAGATGAAAGAAAGAAAACAATGGCAGAATTACTACTTTTTCCTCCAGGTTAGGTGACATTCCCAAGTTTTCAGGTTCCCTTCCCCCCTCAACACTTTGCTATGGACACATCCTCTGTCTGGAAAGACAGTGGTGTGCTGGCAAATGTTTAACAAGGAGCTCTCCACGGCCATGGGAGCCATGAGTGACGGTATCGGTTGATTTCCACTGTATAAATAGGCCCTCCACAGGCTGAGTCAAGCTGCTAGCCGACTTCACTGAACAGAGCTGGGAGGAGATGCACAGTTGCAGACTGTTCTATAGCACTTATACATCAAGATATGGTTACATGATCAGTACAACTTCAAAAGCAAAGATAATAATAAAATGTGGTCGCGCAGTAGGAAGCGATGAGTTCTGAGTATTTCCTACCTTTGGTTTTAATGTAACTTCAACATAATCTAATTGTAAGTAATTAAATTCTAAACAATTGAATTATTTAATATAATTTAATCTTAAGATAATTTTTAATCATGGCTGTATTTCATAACTGGCTTACAAAATTCCCGAAGATTTAACAATCTACCTTTGAGAGCTGGCATGAACCAGTCCAGTACACAACTGCTAAGAGATAGTGGAACTATTTTTTTTTTCATAATTTTCTCTCTATATAAAGAAAAAACTCAGCAAGAAATAAAACCACATCATTCTATGTGTCTTTAGCCCATGAAAAATTATTTTTGCTCTCTGGTTTGTGACTTACACTGACCACCTGCTACACAGTTGGTGGGGCCCAGTGTAATTAAAGATGGGAGTAGCCCTCAATCAAAAATTATTAAGGATTTCAAGCTATAACAGCATTAAACCAAATGCAGGACCCATGCGTCTTCACAGGTGGTATGCCCATGTAGCTGGCCTTGCCCCATTCTTGCTTTTTCCCGGTTCTTTTTCTCCCAACCATTCTACGGCAAACCCAATGAGGTTGCAGAACCAGGCACAAAACCTGGCAGTGGCAGCTGCTCCATGCAGAAGCAGACAGGTTCTAACATCCCCAGGTACATGTGGGTTCTGTATTGTAGGTCACCTTTTCCAGAGGTTGCAACCACTGCTGTTCTGTCAGTTATCAAACAGACTGTTTTTGCTTTTATGCTATTTCCTAATATGTTTTCATCACAGACTTAAAAACCTTCATGCCAATGTCACTGCCTTAAAGAATCTGTTGGCAAAGTGGCACTTGTGGAGGAGTCCGGGGAAGCACCTGTCTAGTCCCTCCCCAGCTAAATGGCTACATGTAGGCCTCAGCCCCATGGGAGATGGGGTAAGCTAAGCAGCAAGTGCTTGCAGCAATGTATGAAACAGGAGTGCTTGGACACACATCCCAGTTCTTAATTCCATGGCTAAAGACAGGCTGCAAGTTTGTACAAGGTTACTGTAGTGAGAAAAGAGAGAAATGCAGGAAACTTCTCACAGATAGGGCCTCGCTCTAATTAGCCCTGGTGGGATTACTACCGAGATCGCCAAGAGCCTGCCTTCACCATGGGCCTCTCTACTTCAGACGGCTGGAAAACTTAAACGCTCTATTGCTTCTCCAGAGATCTGTGCCCTTCAGGTTTTCTACATTTTCCTAGAAAGGCCGAGAATGGGATGTCCTCAAAACAGTATTTCTCAAAACTAGTCCATGGGTCACCTCCAAAAAAAACACAGTGACTGCTGGCTGAATAAAAATCTCTGGTGAGAATCTGAATGTTTAACACACTCCCCTGATGATTATTGTCATGCTCAAGTTGGAAACTCTCCCGTATAGCAGGAAGAACATGAACCTCAGAGAAAAACGGACCAGAGTTCAGATCTCAGCAGCTCGCTCCCTAGAGAGAAGGATTTTGCACATGTCATTTGACTTTCCTGAGTTACAATTCCCTATTAAAGAGCAGAATAATAGATAGCTCATAGGGTTATTGGGAAGATTAACTGAGTCAACTCAGGGACAGACTCAGGACCCTGCAGAGCCCATGACGAGTGTTCAACCACTGTCAGTTCGCTGAATGTCTGCCTCTCTCTTTCTGTTAAGCAGTAAAACTCATCTCTCTGGATGGATTAATCCAAGTAAAATGCTGAGAATTCCTGAGACAGTTTCTAAACTTACGCAAAGCATTTTGAAGACTGCTGTTCTTTGGGCTGGGGGGTGGAGGGAGGCTGCTATTACCAACACTAAGCAGGACAGCATAGAGTAAAAGCAAAGGGGATTTCCCATCTTCTTCTTTCTCAGGACCAGCAGTCACTGAAACTCAAGTTCATGAAACAGAGACACCAGCCAGGGGCACCAGGGTGCTGCCAGCCTATCAAAGATGCAGCATAGGGCTCCTCAGAAGAAACAGCATGCAATCATATGATACCAATTCATTCTAGAGGGCTAAGAATACCCGCAAGCTGCCTTGATGCCTAGATGCCATTAGGATGTGAGTGGCCCAGGGAGCATCCTTACATGTGAAATCCTGCGGCCATGATTCCCAGTGACTGGGGGCTCCGCTGAGGGGGCTTGTGGGACAGCTGAGTTCTTCACATAGCACCTGCCATCAGTGGCCAAGGCTTCAGGCCCCTTCCTGACACTACACTTGACTTTGTTCTTGGAGGTACCTGCTGTTGGCTCTACATGACCATTGTGTTATGGCCCTTGGCTTCTGCTCTTGTTGCCACTGGGTTCCTTGCTTTGACTCTGGTCCCAATAGCTGTGTGTGTGCTTTCTTTGGCTCCCACTTTAAAATTGGGTGTAGTGTTTTACCTTTAGTAACTGGGTTTGTACAATGCTTTTAACATCCAACTGTTCCCTGCCGAGAAAACATGCCTATTTTTTCGGTGGGTATTTCTAGCTTGGGAGGTCTCTGGGTAGAATTAGTCCAGTGCACCCAGTAATTCATTAATTCATATTCTGTTCAACAGAAAATTACAGGCAGATACCTGGTATATAGATGGAGTACAAAAACTATTTTTTACCAATGGAGTTTATTTTCTGACCTAGGAGAGAACAGCACGCAGAAGCCAGGACAGGGGGGCACAGAGTGCAGGCCTGTCTTGTGTGGCACACCGCCCTCCTGGGAGCACAGGAAGGCCTGTCCTACAGGCAGGGGAAGATGGGCAGCAGGTTTTCTCCAGAGACTGGGGGCATGAGGCCAGTTGTTTCAATTCTCTGAGTCTCAATTTATTCTTTTTTGTTCAAAGGAGATAATAACACCTAACCTGCCTATTTCAGAGTTGAGTATTAAAGAAAATCAATACAAATGGAACTCCAAGAAATAAAAGATACTCCAGAAATATAACAGAATGCATCTCCCTTTACACTGACAGGTAAAATGAAACACTGAGTTTTGTCCTACATCCCACCAGGTCTACTGGCTCAGGGGTCCCTTTTTGGTGCAGGTGTGCAGTTGTTATAAATGCTGCCTAAAGTTGACTTGTACTGAGAGGGGGGTGAGGAAAGAGCTCTGTGAATTTGGACACTGCCCTGATGCGCGTATGATTTGCATACATGTGACATACATGTAAGCAGGTTGTGATGATTTGCCTTATGTGCTCATTAGCAATAATGTGATGAGAACGTAAAGCCTGACCTCTGATTAAAACAGAACGTAGGAGGAGGCTGTTTTACAGTTAAAACAATGAACTATGACTCAAGGCTCTGTAACCCTGAATGTGACATTAGGAGGCTTGTTATAGGCCTTCATAAGGACCCTTAATTTGTGTATACTGGCTACCTATCCTTAAAAGCATTATATTAATAGTCAGTCTTTCTGAGAACAGTGTCGGTGGTAATTAATGGTTAATAATGCTAAAGAAATAGCCTAGAGTAAAGACTTCTGAATGCCCATGATGCTTTAAGCCAGCAGTTCTCAATCTGTGGGTCACAACACCTTTTTAACAATGAAAATACACTGCGGTATTAGGAAGGTTGAGAACCACGGCTTTAAGCAATACTCAGGCTCTTACCTAGTACTGCTAGCTAACTGCAAATCCCAGTTTCCAGAAAATCTGTGTTGCTTTTCCCCTTCAATCAACCATCAACCCTCCCTAGATTGTCCAACATTGGAAATAGTCTCTATTTACTCTGTCCAGCATCAGCCACCACCTGTGGCTGTTGGACACTTGGCTATGACTGGTGAACTTTAGAAACTGAATTGTCCATGTAACTTTAATTGAAATGTATATGAAAATAGCCATATTAGGGTGGCACCTGTGGCTCAAGGAGCAGGGCGCCGGCCCCATATACCAGGGGTAGCAGATTCGAACCCTGCCCTAGCCAAAAACTGCAAGAAAAAATAAATGACTACATTGGCTAGTGGCAGTTGTACTGGACAGCATAGCTCAAGCCAATTCAAACCTCCTGAAGGCAAGAAGCCGAGGCTGAGAATAAAAAGCAAATTTATAATTAGCCAGTCTTTATCTTCAAAATAGTTTTTCTCCCCTTTGTTTTTTTTTTTTTTTTCAAGTTGGTGGGAGTAGTTGAAATCAGGGTCTGAAGCAAGAGAGTACTTTTCCCCTCATTTCTATACCGTTTCTCTCTCATTCACGGGTATTGAAATGAGAAAACAAATTCATTAATAAAAAGCTTAGCTAGATAGCTTAAAAGCAACACTTTTCTAGGCAACCTGCAAAAATAACTGGTAAGATAAAGTTCAGGAGGATTAGCCTCACTTGGTCTTGTTCCCAGGTCACTCCTGGTGCCTCCTGGTGCCTCCCCTGTGTGGTCAGCTGTTGCCTCCCCGCTCGTCCCCTCTGCAGCTCAGCTCACAAAGAGTGAAAATCCCAGACCAAACGTGTTCTCTCGCATCCTTGTCGCATCCTCTCCAGACACAGAGAGTCTTTTCTTTTTTGCCTCTTTTCATGTGAATTCTATAACAGGAAACTGCAGAGCTCCTATGTTCCTGGTGTCCCCAAGGCCCAAGGACCTGAACAAGCACAGGCTGTTCTCCGTAATACATCCTCACCTGTGTAGTGTGCTTACCCAAACTCTACATGGTACAAAACACTCATGCTTCCTGCAGGCCTCTGTGTATCACTGCCCTGTCCTTTGTACATATCTTTTCCTGAATAGCGCTTTTTTCAGGTACTGTAAGCTCTCATGGAAGGGGAGTCTGGTCACTGCAATTCACCTTGTTGTACTGCCCAGTGCAGTGTCAGATGCTGTTAGGGGCTTAATCAGTGCTTCTTGATAATGGGTAAAAGATTATTAGATTCAAGGGGATTTTTACAGCTGTTGGATTTTAAAGCACTTTTTCTAGTTCAGCATAATTCCAGAAAACTATGTTACCACCTCCCTTGTAGGATTTGTTGAGAGGAGTGGATTGGGCTTGGTTATTTTGGAAAAGGACTTCAGAACCGGTCATGTATGTCTCAGGTTGGATGGCACCATTATTTCAAGGCTAGGAAAACAGTCCTGAACTCAGCTGGTGGTTGCATAATTGGCAGGAGAGGAAGAAAGTATGATAAATACACTTTGGTCCCGCTTTCTTTGAAAATAAAACAGAATAAAAATCCTCGTCCATCAAATAGGCACAGTGTCCTGCTAAAACCCTGGAAAGTATGATTACAGAAAAGTGGAAGGAACTTTAAAGTTCCCGTGCAGTTCAAGTCAGGAAGCAGGTGCCAGTGAAGGACACGATGAGGAAGGGCCTGTCACCTGCCACACTTCCCGGGGCCCAGTCTCTTCTAGCTTATCTCCTTGCCTGTACACTTTTTTTTTTTTTTTTTTTTTTTTAGCAGTTTTGGCCAGGGCTGGGCCTGAACCTGCCACCTCCAGGGCCGGCGCCCCACTCCTTGAGCCACAGGCGCCACCCAGCCTGTACACTTTCTAAGGAGATTATTTTGAAGAACAAAGCCATTCATTATGTTCCCTAAATCATCCTTAACTGGAAGGTAAAGTATAAATAAATAAATTGAATTAAAAATGTAATGCTAAACTAATTCTCCCTCTTTTGCAAGTTAAAAAGTCTATAACAAATAGCACTTTAAGCAGTAATTTTCAAGGAGTAGCAGGGCAGGGTTGTCTCAGCCACATGGACATCACCTGGGAACTTGTTAGAAATGTAAATTGTTCGGCCCCACCCCAGACCTACTGGAGCAGGACAGCAGTCTGTTAAAAAACAAGCGATCAAACAAAAAATGCTCCACATGATTCTGATGCATGAATGCTTGAGAACTATTACTTTAAACCAATGTTGAAATAGTTGGAACTGTTCAATAAACTAAATTGTACTAAACGTGTATCGCTAAAATGTCAAATGTTTCCCAATCCTGTAAATAAGGTCTGAGCAAGCTCTAAACACTTTTAGCCAACAATCCCTAGCTTTGAGATCTAATCTTGTGCTCCCTGGGATCTGATTAAGCCTCTCTTGGCTTTCCAGGAGGCTGGGGTCTGGGGTGGGCTGTTGGGGCCTGGGGAGGGAGGGTGTGAGCTAAGCGGAGCCACTGGGGGTCCTCCACAGCTTCTCAGTAGGGGAGGGAGAAGTCTCTGAACTCAAAGATTTCATTGAAATCCATCCATTTTAATCATACCTTTTCTAGAAGGGAACAAATATTAAGTACTTTTCAATCTCTATTTCACAAATAACAATCACAAGAAAGACAGTGCTTATAAACATTTAAAGAAATCTTTTCAGATAATGGCCGGTCAGCTGCACTCAGCTAAGCAGCCTTCAAGGTGAGCACAGGTGCTGACAGCAGCGCACTCCCAGTCCCTTAGGTTTTTTCCCTTTTTGCAACATTTGGAACCAGTATCTTCCAGTCAGACGTGTGGAGTTACCGAGTCCTTCCCTATTCCACCACAACTACCTTCCAGATTGTAAGTGGGATGATTAAGACTTTATTTCTCCATATGATTCAAATTTCTGTTTGATAACAATGTTTGCTCATGTAACGTAGTCTTTATGTGCCCCCAAGAATATAAGAACAGAAAAGTGTTAGAGCACGAGATGCACAAAACCATTGCACGATTTTTATTCCTTATGAGAAAAACCTCCATCCTAAGAAAAATGAAAATGCAAACTCTCCTTGGTAACTTTTCTCACTTTCAATTGCGCTTCTCATCACGACCTATTACACCCACGCAGTCATGTGCCATAGGCTCTGCAGACTGTCTCCAACATTTCAAAGGCTCAACAGCTATTTTTAAAGCCCAAATGCAATCTAGGTTGTTATTCTATAAAGCACTTTTTAAGGAAGAACAAAGTAATATAGCAATTATTATGCATGTGGGCAGTTCGCCAACTCACCGAAAGATTGAATGCAGCTGTCAATAAGATCATCCAGGCTGGCTCCTTTGGCTAAATGTCCCAGAGACACCATCATTCGGAACTGAGTGATCTGGGCCAGGCTGGGATGCGAGGGGAAGGGGCTGTTGGTGGGCTTCGCCTCTAGTCTTGCTTTAGGGGCAGCTCTGCAGCCATGGGAAGGTTTCCTGGGGGAAGAGAGATGGCAGTGAGGGCAAAGCAGAGCAGCCAGGGGACAAACTGGCAGCTCCACGCACAGAATGGAGATAAGACAATTAATCCTGGGAGTTGGGCTGATAGAAGACATACCCCTCCCACTTGGCAAATCCACCAAACAGACTGGTTGGCTGTTAAAGAGACATTTCAGCAAATGACAAGGTGAGATTTCAGGGCTGCAACGAGGGCTCTCCACGTTGGGAGTTAGGACTGCTCCGTCCTACTGTCTCGCAGTTCCCTAAGGGAAAAGGCAGAGGCTAGACTGTACCTTGGCAGTCTCTATCTCCTAGCAATAATTCTCTATTTCAGCTGCTAGGCCACTGACTTGGTCTTCGGCATTGTTTTAGCTGGTCTCATCTTCAGCTAACTTCATTCATCTTGAGCAATACCAGAGATGTTAAACAAGCTCAGGCAGCCTGGGAAACATCTTTAAGGACCCTGGGGGAGAATTCAAAGACTCAAGGACCCATGTGCAGGAAGTGAGGGGTGGTGGTGGTGCTGTGTAGATTTTAAGTGAGGTCTGCCTTTTTTTACAAATCTTGGATGGTTTTAAGATTCTGTTTTTCATTACTGATAATAGAAGTAATCAGTATGAGTCATTTTTATTACTGAACATCATTCTGTCAAGAACTTACTTGGGTCCTTCATGATTAAAAAAGAAAGCAGAGCTATGAGAGCCCTGTTCCAAAATTAAAGGTTTAAAAAGACAAGTTTGGATCTGGACGTGGCTTAGGAGTCTAATGGACATTCATTCACTTATACTTTATCATAGCCTCATCAGTACAAGTAACTCTGCAAAATGCTTTAAGAAGGATGAGTGTTTTATTTTCCTTTCCATTAAAATAAATAAACAGAGATACATATTGTAATCTTTTAAGGTTTAGTAGTGATGAGTTATTGCTGGTAACTTTTTGAAGCATAGACAGTTAATTCTCCTCTTCCTACTGGGGCTTTGGTTATTTCATAGTTTACTGTGAAATAAAATAGAAAAAGACTTAAAGAAATATACCTTTAGCTGTTCACAATATATTATGATAATGGTGTTGATTAATCAATAAGTGCTTCATCTATGAGTAAGATATTGTGATAGGCCAGAGCCGACCACAGTGAGATAGACCATGTGAGGTTACACTGTAAACTATAAAATATGTTAGTTGCTGTTATACAAAGGCTATCTACAAGTCCCTCATGAAAAAGCGAGTTGGGGAATCAGACTGAGATGAAGAGGTAACCATATAAATCTTAAGTGTCCTATGAGTGCTAACGGTAAGAAATATGATTTCTCAGAGATGGGAGACACCGTTCCAGAGGAGGTGTTTGGGGAAGCTCTTCAACAGCTTTGAAAAAGTGCTGAGATGGAAATAAAATGCTGGGCACACGTGGGTTTGGAAAACCGGCCTGCTAAAAGCCAGTGTATTACAGCATGCGGCCACTCAGCATGTAGCCAGTCTCACGGAGGTGCACCCTGGCCCTGTTGGATCTTGCTAAAGCTAGCTCCAGGGTGCTGGTCTATGGCTGGGCTCTATTGGCCCACCACAACTGAGCGTAAACCTGGTTGCTGGGAATCTACTAACCCAAGGCAGTAGTTTCTCAGAGATCAACTGAGGTGGAAACACAGGACTCAAGTCTCTGGCCATTACTGATTTTAACCCAGGCCCTGTGATAGCTCAGAATCAGAAAAGAAAACAATAATGGCCACAATGAATCGTGCACTTACACTGCGGCAGGTCTGTGCTGGGGATTTACATTGTCTTTGAAGCTTACCAACCCAGAAAGATATTATCTGCATTTCATGATATCGAAACAAAGTCGCAAAAAGGCTAAAAGGTTTTATGATTCTTATATGCTAGATCTGGGGTTTGCACCTGGCACTTCTCTGGCTTTATTCATTTAACAAATTGTTACTGTGCCTGGAATTAGTAAGTAGATCATAAGAATTAGTAAGCCGACCATCACAGAGAGGCTGAAAAGGTCAATTTAAAACAAAAGTGAAATCCTTCAAAAGCATAGCTGGTAACATAAAGGCTGAATTTCAGCCACTACTTCTTTTCCAGGTCCCAGGAACTATCCCCAGGACCCCAGACCTGGATGGACTCTTCACATTTTCAATCCCCTCACTCATAGATAGGGATGTCCAGGCTCAGAGGGGTAACATGACTGACCCCTGGTGCAGAGGGCAGCTAGAAGCCAGCTTGGCCCCTTTCTCTTCCTGGGATTACCTGGACTACTTGGGATTAATCAGCTTTCTGCTTCAGCTGCTGCCTTTCACCCTTAAAACCTTCAGCAAAAGCAGAGTTGGGGAAAGATGAAAATAAAGTCATTCATAGGAAAAAGTCTCTTTCAGGCCTTCCCCAATACTTCCCCCCAGACCCTGGAGAAGAAACAGCTCTAACTAGAGGCTGCATCTACTGAAAGGGTTCTTCCTGCCAGGGCTGAGGAGGCGGCTGCAGATTAAAGGAAAATTCCATTTTCTCTCTTGGTTGGTGGCTTTGGCCATTTAGGACTCGCAAACCCACACTGTTCTCTAATTCCAGTAATGCTTCCTACTAGCTGTGAAGGAAACCACCTTGAGGCATAAAGAAAGAACTTAAAGGGAGTATTTGGGGAAGGAAAAGGGCAGGAAGGGTGCAAGAGGTAATCTGGGAAGTGGTGAGGTCAGAGAGCTCGGGCAAAGGAAACCAGGAAGAGGAGAAAGGATTAAAAACCAAACTGCAGCCAAAAAGGTCTAGGAAGACGGGGCCTCTTTGCACCATAACTAGAAACTCAATTCTCTTGCTATGTAGTGTCTTGACTGGCTGCTTGTCTCTTCTGGTGAAATCATACCAGGTAAGGATTTATAACACGCTTTATTATAGGCAGACGTAAGGGTGTTTCATCAATCCACAGAATGAATGGCCTCTCGGTTTGCAGGGGCGCATATATATATGTATGTATTTATAATGTATGTAAATATGTATAAATGTATTTTTGAGACAGAGTCTCACTTTGTCGCCTTCAGTAGAGTGACATCACATCATGGCTCACAGCAACCTCAAACTCTTGGGCTCAAGCAATCATCTTGCCTCACACAGCCTTGGGAGCAGCTGGGATTACAGTGCCTGCCACAATGCTCAACTAGCTTTTCTATTTTTAGAGGCAGGGTCTCCCTCTTGCTCAGGATGGCAATCCTGAGTTCGAGCAATCCACCTGCCTTGGCCTCCCAGAGAGCTAGGATTACAGGCGTGAGTCACCGCACACCTGGCCTAGCAAGGGCAATTTTTTAAAGGATAGTAGCCAAATATTTCCCAGTTCCCTTGTGAAGAAACCACCACCACCACCAAAAAAAGACCCCCCCCCAAAAAAAAGTCCTGAAACAAATTAACCTGAAGGTGTTTCTGAGTCTAAAAGTGACCAAGGACCCCCTGGGGTTTGCTGAAGGAGACTGCCAAAACTCTGAACTGGTGTGGGGAAAATTCTCTCCAGGCACAGGTATTTCAGTGGAGGTCTGAGCTTTTTATGAAATCCAGCTTAGAAGAGTGAGGGATGGAATGGAAGAAAAGAAATGGAACTTCCACAATTCACTTGGCAGTGGAAGGTGACTTTTATTGGCTTCTAGTGAGGAGTCCTTACAGTTCTGTCCTCCCCACGCCCAATAACACAAAATGAACTGGCCGACCCTCGGGGGATACATAGAGGTGCTGGGGGAGGGCATAAAGGACCAAGTTTCAGGGATTATAAATACAGAAAGTCCGGCATGACAAAGTTTCCTGCAGCTACGGGGTATGTGGGGTATGTTCGCGTAGGCTGGGTAGGCGCAGTCATGTCAGTGACTACGTGAATAGAGTCGTGAAGCGCACAACTTGCCAGCCATACGCCACGGTCCAGACAGTTGCGCGGTTCTGGTCCTTTGACAAGAAACTCAGTCTCCGGACTCTTCCAGGCCTTATTCACCCAGCAACAGCCCTTTGACACACTGACATTCTAGCTTCAATCTATCATCCAATAACCCAAAAACATCTCGAAAATCATAGTGCAGGGGCTATCCAGAGAGTTATATGGTTCACTGACCAAAGGATCTGGAAACTACTCTGGAGCAGGGACAACCCAGCGGTGCCACCTCGGTTAGCTCGCGGCAAACGCTGCCCCGCGGTTCAGGGCAGGACCCGGCGAGGGCGCAAGGTGGCGCTCCCAGCGCCCGGCGCCCCAGCAGGTGCAGGCGGCGCGGAAAGTCCGCGGGTGGGTGTCTCGGGTACGGGCGGCGGGCGGCTCAGTCAAGGGCTTCGGCCCTCGCAATTCCGCCCCTCGAGGGGCGAACTCGGCCGCTGCCACAGTCCCAGCTCCCTCACCCGGCCCCTCACACGGCGCGCGGGGCACTCCGACGTGTCGCCCTCAGTGCCAGTCTCCCACGACTTCAGCCCAGATTCCGGACCCTGGCCGCCCCCACCCGGATCGGGGCGGGGGCCGCCCGTGCAGTTGCCTCTTCCCCAAGAAAGGAAAGTGGCGCTCCCGAGGGCCGCCGATGCCCCTACTCACCGCGGAGCCTCTCTGGCCTTGCCCAGGGTGCCCATGGCCGCGGCCCGCGCTCCCGGAGCCGGCTCACCGAGGGCGGCGGGACGGGCTCGGCGGGGCGCGGCGCATCGCCACCGCCGGCCGGCCCTGTCCACCGTGGGCCTCGGCGCCCCCGGCAGTCCGGCCGCCCTCAGCTCTCGGAGCCGGGCGAGCCCGAACGAGCGCACCCGCAGGCACAAACTTTGTGCGAGCGCGCCCCCGAGCCCGCGCGCGCGCGCGCTTTCACCCTTGCCGGCTTGAGCCACCTGACAAGCGCTGATGTTATCGGCTGGAGGAAGCGTGCGGCACTCGGCGGCTCTTCTCCGAAACCTGCCCCCATTCCTTGGTAGTGCCCAGGAACCCGCGCCTCTCGAAGTTCTCTTTTCGCCCCTGCCTGGTGTCCACCTTTCCCGGCCAAAGGGTTAATTAAGTCCAAGGGGAGCTGGGGACTAGGGGGGCTCCCAGCTGCGCTGCGCCCCACCAAACCCCCGCCCTATAGGGAAGCTGTGCGTCCGGCCACCCCGACCTGAGCCGGAGGACACGGGCTTCAGCCAGCGGCTCTCTTGGGACCCCCTACTCCGCGGCCTGTCACCGCTGCTCGGGGCATTTCGGTCTGACCCCTTTGGAGGACTCCTTGTCGCCTCGTAGGTCTCCCCTGTGTCAGATCGCAGAGGCTCTTAGGGTAGGGAACTGATGAAGGTTATGGAGTTGTCTTAACCTGCGCATTTGGGTCTCTGGGTAGCAGCCTGCGAGACCGGGCAGTGGAGATACGCTCCGGACGCGTGATCCATACCAGGCGAGGCACAGCTGCCCGGCGTGAGTGGGTGTGAGGGACCTGCGGAAAGCAGGAGAGGAGGGTTGGGTAGAAGGTCTGGCCCAGAGTGGCGGCCCATCCCTGCTTGTCCAAGTGATAAGTGTTGATAGTTAATAACTAATGTTGATTGGGGTGCAGTTGTGCTAAGTGCTTTCTGTACATTACCTCTTTAAACCATCCTTCCAAATGCAAAGAGATCACTGTTTTAGAGATGAGAATATTAAGGTTTAGATAGAGAATGATTTGCCTCGGATCACACAACTAGTAAACAGAGGAGAGCTATGGCTTGGACTGGGATCTGACTCCCTGTTATCACTGCCAGGCTGTCCTAATAACATTCATTATCATGGCCATGTGCAATGACTCCAGCCACAATCATGCTTGTCTCCCCAGCTGTAATGTTCTGGGCCTCCCTTTGCTATTTGACTTATATATTTTCTTAAATTTATATGCCATCTTGTCCTAAAAAAAATCAAGATACATACCCTACAGAAAGAAGTGTGTGAAATGAAAAATAAAGCATATAAAATGGAACAGAAAAAAAATATGTCATTTGAAAAAGGTGCAGTGTATAGAGTCCAATACACTTGCTGCAAGTGGGACCAAACTTTGCCTTCTTAGAAGTCAAGTTCAAAAGAGAGGCCTTGTCTAAAATTCAATTCCTGTCGCATGCAAGACGAAAAAAAATTTTGCTCAAGGGAAGCTTTTACTCTTTTTGATACTGAGACCAGTACGAAATATCTCCAGAGAATTCTCATCAACACTGGGTGATTGAAAAAACCAAGTCCTCAGTCGTAGCCTCATATAAAGAAGGGCCTGGTGCAGGTTAGGGGGAGGTGACACACTTCCTCACTTATGGGCTCAAAGCCTTTTTAGAGACCCTCCCTGTGTTAGCCCAGCAACCTAATCAGCTAACTCAGTGGATGACTGCAGGTAGGGAAGATTCAGCTCTCTAGCTGTATCTATATCTACTTATCTCCCAACCAGCCTAAGTTTACAGAAATTGTCTTGATTCGTAGAGGAACTCTAATTTCCAGGTGAACAATTACCTTTCACTGACCTCTCCACCCCAGAATGAGCTCTTCACCAGTCCCTTCTCCAAAACTTTTACTACTTAGACTTTATGTTGCCATGTAATATTCCCTGTCCCTGTCTTAACTCCACAACTAAACTATTATTTGAGGCAAAACAGTCAGGTCTTAGGTTTTATTCGTTTCCACAAAACAGCCAGCTTTGGGTAACACCTGTGGGATATTACCTATAAATCACTGTTGATTTGATTTTGAAAGTAGAAAAGGGTGACTTCAAAGAAGGAAATTAGATCCGTCCAGATTATTTCTGGAAAAAAGGTTCAAGTTTCCCTTTTAAGTCTATGGCAGAGTTGATCAGCTTGCTGGGGCTGTCCCCTCCAGCTTTTATGGGACCTCCTTCACAGGGTTACCTGACACCTTCAGCGTGTCTCTGTGGCTTCACCCTTCCTCTTCCTTTCCCCTGATTGCATTGAGTCTTTGGACAGCAAAGACCTTGGCAGGGAAATAATCCGTACTTACACTGTATATACATGCCAAATGGATAAACACGAACCTTTATGTAAATGCATAATTGCATCATGTACATAGGTTTTGATATATACAGATAGATTATTCAGGGATACACGTGTCATAATAAACACCCATGTAGGCAGTTGCACTCACACACCTGCAGTCCACTAAATATAAACAGTAGAAATTGAGGTTATTAGCCAGAAATGAGTGTTGCTGAGCTTTCTAAAGAACAAGGCCTACATATGCTCAGCGAGCATCTTTCTCTTGGGATTCCTGAGAATTCTGCACGCTTATTTGCATCTGGGTCTGTTTCTGGACCCTTTTGTGTGACTTTCTGGCTAATCATGCCAGAGCAATACATCTTTTCCAAACATCTAAAAAATTAGAGATTAGATGTCTCTGTCTTCATCATCTGCCATGTGCTTAGCCTCCTTGGTGTAGTTTGAGACGCTTCTGACCTCAAAAATAAAATTTGTTTCCTGTTCCCTCATCTTACCTCTCTTTTGCTTCTATCTTTTTGAGAGGCAATAGTCAATGTCTCTGTAGCAGCCAGTTGGGAACCATTGTCTTCCTCTACCTAGACCTTGGGTGAGGCCATTCCTCTGGACTCTTTTTCTGTCATTCTTCCTCTTCTCAATCAGAGGCTTTTATTTATTTATTTAGACAGAGTCTCACTCTGTTGCCCTGAGTTGAGTGATGTGACATCATAGCTCACAGCAACCTCAAATTCTTGGGTTCAAGACATCCTCTTGCCTCAGCCTCCCAAGTAGCTGGGACTACAGGCACCTGCCACATGGCCTGGCTAGTTTTTTCTATTTGTAGTAGAGGTGGGAGAGCCTTCCTCAGGCTGGTCTCAAACTCCCGAAGGGGCTCTTAATTAATGTTCATGGATAGTGGGGAGGTAGTTTAGGAAATTATATGTGAAGCATCTGAAGTTGCATCCAAACTATTGTTTATAAAGTAGAACCTCCATAGTTGACCACCTCCTTAAGTTGACCTAATTTTCATAGACTGGACACCACATGTACTCAATGGGAGTTCCTTATGTTGATCACCTTTGTATGTTGGGCAGTTTGTTGAAGTCCCTTGGGTGGTCCACATACAGAGGTTCTAATGTATTTTTCCTCAGGGAAAGGCTTTTAGCTTTCATCAGATTTTCTAAATGATTCATTACTCAAATTAGTGTATTTATTTTCTGCCACGGCTTCAACAGGACCCATATGATTCTGTCTGAAGATCCACCTTTGACATCTCACATTCAGACCCACATTTCCAACCACAACCTCCTTTCACTATCCCTCAGGGCCTTCTCTCCATCTCTAAGGCCAGATGCTGGTTTGAGCCCTGTGATCTCTTACTGGGACATGTGTAGTAGCCTCATGACTGGCCTTCTTAATTATAGACCCTTTTTTGTCTGATTCTTTCTTTATGTTGCTTCCACAGTTACCTAATCACATCATTTTTCTGCTTCCAAACTGCCTAGGAATCCCCAAATGCCCACAGAATAAAGTGCAAACTTCTTTACATGGTGCACTTTCCTGTCTTGAGTGGCCTCCAACTGTGCCCTCTCCGGCACCTGACCTCTCAGGTCATACCTTGGTCATTCCTGGAAATCGCTCTCTGCTGTGCCCTCTTGTGCCCCAGAACTTCTGCTTGTGTGCTTTCTTCTGGTTCCCACCTCTCTTCACTTGGTAAACACCAGACACATCTGAACCAGTACGTTAGAGGGCCCCCCTGCGGCTGCCTCTAGGGGTGGAGGGATGCAAACCCACCTTCCACAATCTGCCTGATGACTGATGGTACCAGGAGAACCTACTGCCTGCCACGCCTCCTTTTCATTGTCTAACATTTCTTCACCCATTTAAGGCAGAGGCACTCGATGCTACTTAGTATCAGAGGCTGTTCTTGCCGCTGAGACTCTGGCAGTGAACAAGACAGGCAAGATCCTCATTTACATGACTTGGTTAAAGACGTCTAGCAGACAGTTGGTAACCAAGTCAACACGCAAACAAATCAACAAATAGGCCATGATGGTGCACTCTGATTTCTGGGAGCTACCGTTTCAGAGGCAGTATACCCCTGGCTTCGTGGGGCTCCAGTGAGGTGTCCCAGCTGAGGCTTTCACCGGGACCTGTAGGATGGAGCCACTGCATTTAGGGCCTGTAGCTCCAGAGGAGAGTGAGGCGACAGGGAGAGAGAAAAGGGAAGGGTGTGGCGCCATCCTTTACTCCCACCAAGGCCCACTCCTGTTCTGAGACAGGGGGAACCTGCCTCGTTATTGTGAGCTGTGACTGGCTATCCCACACAACCATGAGCTCCATACAATGGACCAAGGCTGTGAAGAATTGTCTCCTCCTGCCCCTGTGCCTTTAACTGTAGGGTCAGGGCGGGACTCCTGCCTCACTCTTTGTCCTCAGTGTCTCTCCCTCCCTGGGAGTCTCTCTGACACTGGCCTGCTGTTCTGGAGAGTTCTCTGTCTTTGTGAGAGACCCCCAAGATTTGCCAAAGAAAATTTTGTGAACGTCATGCGAACTTGTATTCTGAGCTATGTCATCCCAAATACAGAGCCTAAAAGTGAAAATCCATCCTTGTTTTCAGCTGCTTTGAAGGATGTTGTGTCTCAGACACCCCCACCAAGTCACATTTATTTGCATCACAGAGCCCATATTTTAGTCAAATTAGCCTAAATAGTCTCTCCAAGTTTGATCAGATTTAATCTTGGTGCATTTTTTTTAGGATGCTAACACAACAAACACACAGAAATCGGGCTATCTCCCGGCTTTTCCTCCTAGAGAGAGGGGAGTTCTTGGGGGACCTGGAGCAGGAGGGGGAGAGCCACCTGCTTTAGTAAGGGTGATCAGAGGCCAGCATGGAGGGCTGTCCCTAGAAGTAACCTTCATAATTTCCAACTGTGGCTTTCCTGCCACTTTGAACATGACTCCATGGTGAGGAAGCCGTGTTAAGCTCTGTGCCTCACTTGGGTGTACATTCACGCTACCTGTAAAACTGAAAGCCAGACTGTGTGGAACAGTATTTGCCCTTACCACACATACTTCACTCTGATCCGTCAAATTTATAGTATTTTTCAATCACATAAAAAATGTGCTATTCAGAACCGCCTGAACGGACCCCCTGCTGGGTTGGGATCATAGTTTACAAAGCACACGTCTACCGGCCCTGATGACAATAGCTCTCCATCATTAATTCTGGAAAAGGAAACTCAACTCCATGGCTCTGAGCCTGGGGACTCTTACCTTGTTCCCTTTCTGTAATCTTAATTTTTGTATTATTTGCACACCTTTATTCAATAAATAAAAGCTATTTGGGGTGGGACATGGTGGCTCTTGCCTGTAATCCCAGCCCTCTGGGAGGCTGAGGTGGGTGGATTGCTTGAGCTCAGGAGTTTGAGACAAGCCTGAGCAAGAGACCCTGACTCAACTCAGAATAGAAAAACTAGCTGGGCCTTGTGGTGGGTGCTTGTAGTCCCAGCTACTTGGGAGGCTGAGGCAAGAGGATCTCTTGAGTCCAAGAGTTTGGTTGCTGTGGGCTATGATGAAATGATAGCATGCTTCCTAGGGTGACAGAGTAAGATTCTGTCTCAAAAAAAAATTGATTAAAAATAAATAAATAAAAGCTAGTTTGAATCATTCTGGCATAGAACTTCTTGCTTTCTGATTCTGTCCCACATGGGTTAAAATACAAAACAAAACTGAGGATGGGGCCAGCAGGGGTTAGCTGCTAGTGAATTACATAGTACAAGTTGGTAAGACAACCTCATTTTTGCAAGTGTTTGAGTGGCAGAGTGGCACGATGGTTAAAAGTGTGAGTTTCAGAATTAGATTTGAGCTGGGATCTCATCCCTAATGTTTCTTAGTAACGTGACTCTAACTGACATGCTTTTGGAGTGCTTCTCTTGTGCCAGGTTAGGGAGCTAGGACAGTGACTATTTCAGTACCTTAGTAAGTGCTACGTGATGACATCTAGGGGTGCCTACTCTAGATCTTGGTTGATGAAGGGCCAACTTCTCAGCGGAAGTGAGGTCTAGCCTAAGATGCAAAGGGTAAGATAAAGAGAGAAATGAACAGAATTGTGTGTGTGTGTGTGTGTGTGTGTGTGAGGTGGGGGGTGGAGGGAAGAAGGGAGGGAGGAAGAAGGGTGGGGGGTAGAGGGAGGGGGTGGGGGTGTTTTAGAGAAAAGGAATATGCGAAGGTAAGGAAGAGCAGAGCGCCTTGTTAAATATCGATTCTCCCTCCTCCACTCCTGCCAATATATAAATAAAGTCCTCAAATCTAACTTAATCTTATTGCAGAGTCTGAGAAGTTTCACACCTTGAAGAGTCCCTGGTGAGTTCCTTAAATCCTTTGCTCCATTTTGGATACGATTAAATTAACTCCTCAAGTTTGCCTTTGGGTGCTTGAGATGAGTGCTGCTGAAAAGAGGGCTGAGTTAATTAAAATTCAACCCTGGGCCTCTTTTCAAAAGGCTGGCATTGCAATCCAAAGAGCAATAATTTAAATGCTAAAACCAGTTTCCTAATGCAACCACTATTTTTAAAGCTTCTATTGTGTACCCAGCACTTTGCCGCACCATTATTACTGCTTAATAATTTAACACCTACAAAAGTACATGGGTAAAAGCTGGCAAAAAACAGTTCATAGAAAGATTCAAGTAGCTGGGACCAGCCAAAGGATGTGGTTTTTGGGTAAAAAACCTGTTTAATATGTATCCAAAAAGAACTATGGTAAGCACAGTATCGAAATGAAAACTCCTGAATATTAATAAATCAACTCACATGTGAGCAGTGGAGAAAATCAGAGCACATTGATGTGAGCAGGTGTTTCTCAAACTGGGATCATCTGCAGATGTATCCTTAAGGTCTGCAAGAATTTTTTTTCCCCTTTAAAAGGGGGGGTCATACTTTATTCATATTTAAGAAATCATAAAGTAGCCAGTTTCATATAAAAATTACAAACAAGGCTTGGCGCCTGTGGCTCAAGTGGCTAAGGCGCCAGCCACATACACCTAAGGTGGCGGGTTCGAATCCCCAGCTCGGGCTCACCAAACAACAATGATGGCTGCAACCAAAAAATGGCCAGACGTTGTGGCGGACGCCTGTAGTCCCAGCTACTTGGGAGGCTGAGGCAGGAGACTCGCTTGAGCCCAGGAGTTGGAGGTTGCTGTGAGCTGTGATGCCACGACACTCTACCCAGGGGGATAGCTTGAGGCTCCGTCTTAAAAAAAAAAAAATTACAAACAAGTATTTAACCCCCAGATTTTGATAGTTATCTCACTGGCCCACCCCACAGAGGGCTTAGGTCTCTTTTCTGCAGTCTGATTTTTTGTCATGGGAATTGAGAATGAAATCCTGGAGGGCAGAGGGCAGCCTTATGAAAGTATAACATGGGGTAGAATAATGTCTCCTTCATGGGAAGTGAGACTTCTTAGCCCCAGTAAGAAGGATGTGTCTCAACTGTGTGGATAACTGTGTTCTCTGGGACTATAGGCTTCATGTTTCACAAGTGGTACAGCATCATAAAAAATTAGAAATTCATTGATTGGAAAAAAAAAAGCTAAAAGCTTACATTTGGTGCATGTAGGGAGCCAGATTGGTTCATATCTGTGTCTAGTTGGTAACTGACTCAAATATTGTGGTCAAAAATAGTAATAATTTTTCAGTGTACATCCATAGGATAATCCAAATTTATCGTAAAAGAAAACATTGTCTTTTTTGTTTCATATTGTTTGGGTTTTTTTTCCCCCTGTACTTTACATCAAAGAGAAAATACCTGGAGAAGTTGCAAGTGTGGCCTAAGACCTACCTCTTGACCAGATGGTCAACCAAGTATTCAGCATCATTGATTGCAAATGATTTAATCAATAAAAAGCATTGCCACCTGTTGTGAGAAATGTACCTGGTGCTTGTTTATGTGTGATTGTCAAGTGTTCCCAGAGTGAGGCTTTGCTCCCAGAGGTTACCAGGGTCATCTCCTCCTGGACCCTAATTTGGCCTGCGCGGGTGTGGTTCTGAGGTAGCGTTACTTGCTTTGACATCATTAGTTTATATTTGGAGTGGGGGTGTGAAGAAATAGGTGGTAAATTTATGATGCATCTGTGAAATCGACAAGTTATATCTAATTGAGGTTGGGGGCTGCTTTAAAGACAGTCTTCAAACATAAAGGTTACTGTGACTTTTATCCTGTCCCAGCCGCGGTTGCTATGGGAGGTAAAGATGGGGGGTGACTGACTTTGCTGCAGGCCCCTGCTTCTATTAAGATGTGGGAACCCAGCAGGAGTGGTAGGGCCACATTGTGACATATGTGCACCCTTTCTTCTGCAAAAATATATTTAAAAATATATGTTATGACTGTGTTAGCATAAACATGACTGTAATCCAGACTAGGTTCCTTATTATGTATTATAATTCTATTCATTTTTCTTCTGGTTTTAAAAGAAATCAAAACACTTTTGTGGGCCCCTATGGGTGTCTTGGAGCTTAGGAATGGTATCTCCTCAATAAGTCAGCACTGGGCTTGCCACGGGGGGTGTCCCATGAAGGGGGGGAATCTCACCAAGTGAATTCTTAGATTCAGGCAGAATGAATTCAAGATGGTGACAAGTAACTGCAGGAAAGTTTTACTGAGACAGGGACAGAGAGCAGATCCTACTCTACAGAGCAGGGGACTTTTCCTGAACAGGAGGGTGTTGGGGGGCCTAACTCAGCCACACACAAACTCTTTATCCTTATCTCCTCCTCTCCCCTTAAGGCAAAGACACAGAGGCTCTGCCTAGCCCACCCTCTGAGAAGTTCAAGCCGAAAGACTCTAACTTTCCAAACAAACTGTAGAATATGCCTACCCCCCACATAAAAGGGGTCTCCAACAGTCCCCCCCACCATCTTTGCACTGCCCAGGTGGGTCACCCTCCCCTTTCAAGAAACCTAGCCTGAACATCATCTCCTCTGCAGCCTTGTCTCTGGGCACCATCATTTACACCTTTCAGAGGGGGACCCCTTAAGGGGCCATGGTAACATTTTAATTTTTTTATTACTATTTTTTTGAGACAGAGTCTCAGTCTGTTGCCCTCACTACACTGCTATGGTGTCATAGCTCACAGCAATCTCAAATTCCTGGGCTTTAAAGATTCTCTTGCCTCACCCTCCCAAGTAGCTGGGACTACAGACGCCCACCACAACATCTGGCTATTTTTAGAGACAAGGTCTCAAGCTGGCTCAGGTGGTCTCAAACCTGTGAGCTCAGGCAATCCACCTGCCTCGGCCTCCCAGAGTGCTAGGATTATAGGTGTGAGCCCCTGCGTCTGGCCAAAGTAACATTTTTAAATGTGACCAGCATTGTCTTGAGGTCAGGTCATAAAGTTAATCATAAACTGCTGTCATAGAAAGGTAAGCATAGTGTGGAAGGCACCCTGCTGAGACCTTCATCCATCCTTAGGTGGTACCAGGTGGCCCCTGGCTGGTGACTCCCTTGTTCAGGGCGGTTACCAGGGTCTGAAATCAGTCAAAATGGCTGCGCTTTGGCTCTTTCAACCTTCCTTTGCAGACTTACCTAGACTAGGCTTGCTCCTTTGTGAAAGAAAAAACGTTCTTTGTGAGTTCCAGGAGAGTTAGTGGCTTGTAGCTGCTGAAAAATGGTATGAAATAGAAGAAAAGCTCTTCTAAAGAAGAGCTTCCTTCGTGTGTCTTGAACAGACAGCCATGGAGAAATATGAAAGATCACCACCTGGACAGCAGGAGGGCGGGAAATAAGGCCAGTCTGGGGAGAAGAGGTAAACACATAATCTTTTAAATTAGGGATTCTAGCAAGACATCTTTGGAATAGTGAAACTATTCTATATGATACTCTAATGATGGTTACATGTCATCAAACCTTCATGCAAACTTACAGGATGTGAACCCAAGAGTGAATCCTAATGTGGACCGTGAACTCTGGGTGATAGTGAAGTGTGGATGTAGGTTGGTCAGTTGTAACAAATGCACCACTCTGGTGGGGGATGTTGGTGGTGGGGGACGCTGTGCAGGTGTAGGGGAAAGAGGGATAAGGGAAATCTTTGTAACTTTTGCTCAACTTGCTGTGAACTTAGCACTGCTCCCTCCCCCCAATTCTATTAAATAAACAAACAAACAAACAAAAAACCCCAAACAAATTAGGGACTCCGAAGGGTCATTCAAGGTCAGAGAGTCTAGCTTAGAGGGGCCAAAAGAGCATTACCTACCATTCAGCTAGTTGTCAGCTTAGTAAGGAAGAAGGGCTTGACTTGTAACAGGAAGTGAACAAGCACCTACTGCTTTCATGTCAGACTTGAACTTGGGGCTATTGTAGCCAAAGGCCCAGTCACAAAGGGCCTGGTAAACCTTGGGCTATTTTAGAAAGTGGACTAGACTATTGAGTGAAATTGGTAGAGACCAAATGCTCAGCTAGATTCAACGATCAAGCAGACTGCATTTTTACTTTTTTCTCTGTATTTACTGTTGTCCCTAAATTCTTCATGATAGTACGAGCCAATATATTCAATACTTCCTAGGCGTCAACTACTGTGCCAAGAAATAAGTGTATATTATTTCACTTCATCCTCACCTTTATGATGATTTTCTACTGCTGTTGTCATCCCTACTTTATAGACGGGGGACTTAAGAGTTAGAAAGAGTAAGTAACTCACCCCAAACACCACTAGTGAGAAGTGAAGCTGGGTCAAAGTCAGTGTGATTCTGCAGCCCGAGCTTATCACCACTTTGCTACGCTATCTACTGGTATCATCAGATTGCGAACCCGCAGAGTTGAACTTGTTGGTTATTACCCGCTGTGCGTTATAAAGTTCTGGGTTAGACATCACAGTGCTAACTATACTGTGACGGTCTCAGTGAAGTACTAACCTTTTCACTATCTCATCAAGTACAAGTTACACACCTGAGCATCACAGGGGTCTGAGTTTTGGTCTGGTTCCAAGCTGTTCCTTGGCTTGGCCCAGCTCAAGCTAGGATTGTACCTAAAGTCACGTAGGCATTGGGTGGGGGAGGGGAAGCCACTGACTTAAAACTTCTTCTGGCTGTATCTTGAGTTTTCACTTTCACGTTATTTGAAAAGTGAAAGTACAAATGTCATCAAATGTGCCGTTAAAATGTCAGTCAGGGCCATGTTACATTACATGTCAGCTGTCACTGACAGGAGCCACACTTTGTTGGTGTTGTGTATCTATGTATGAGAGTGTCCAGAAACCTGGCTCTTGCTACCATCTCTTCTCCATGAGTACTTTTTTGAGGGCTCTGGTCCCTGCCTTTAAGAAATGAGAATTATTAGATCAAAGGAGTCAGACCTTAAAGCTCTTTCTAACTACAAACAGGAGGTTTTATTTTATAAAGTTATTTTTATAACAGGGCTTTTGGCTTATTATTATACTTTTTTATTCCTATAAACAAACTATTCATGGAATTGTGCTCCAATCCCCCAAATTTATTTTCAGCAGGTGTGACTATTTTCCTGCGATGCAGACATAAATTCAGACATTTTGATCAGACCTGGTCAAATGAGGACTTGAGACTAATTTTGACTTTTTTCTTTTTCAGATGATTTTGTCCTGTTCCTTAAGTTCCCGGCCTAGGCAGGGATTTCCTGCAGTATTCATGTTCTGAGTGTCTTCCTTGCCGCCCCATCCAGCCTGCTGGAAACTTCTGATACGGGTCTGAGCACTGAGGGGAAGGGCTGCTCACTTGTCTTGCTCTCAACATGGGACGAATCAGATACTTGGAAGTTCCCCGACTCAGTACCGCCACAGTTCTTCCTGGTCCCTAGCCCCTCTGCAAGAAAAGAGACCTGTAAACTTCTATTTATTGCTAGTCCGCCAGCATCTCAATTTTCCTTTTATTCTTCCAGGACCTTTGAGCAGCACTTTTTTTTTATCTTCTATTTAATGTGTATGATTGGCACCCCTCCCAGCCCCCAGAGTGCCTATCAAATCCTGTCTTCACCAAAGCTGGACGCCTGTAACACAAATAGGGGGCTGGAGATAAGGAAAGACAAGAAATGCAAACAGGTAGTGTGACTTGCCTACTTTCTAGCTTTGTGAAAAAGAAGCCAGCTATGCCAGGTTCCTGGAAACTTATTTAACTGTGTCCTACCCTACTTCTTCTTCTGGTAAAGGAATTTTTTTTTTTTTCCTCTGCGAAGACCTGTATTTTTGCCCTGGTGACTTGGAGGCGGTGAGTTGAGTTGCCTGAGACAGACAGTAACTTTAATATTTTGTATGTCGTATCTTTAGTAAGGCTGTGGCTAATCCCAAGCTAGGGCAGGTTCCTGAGAGTCAGGGCTGGTTTGGGGTCAGACTGCCAAAGCCCAGTGTGTTTGGCAGAGGCTGCTCTTTCTGAACAGTGAGTCATTGTTGAGTGATGTGAATAGGACCAGCGCTAAAGAAAAGTAAGGTTTCAAAAGATTGTCTAAAACAAGGGTCCTTTCAGCCCCTGGTATTCAGAGTTTCATCTCTGACTGAACCAAAGTTGCTCATTTTACAGGGAGAGCAACCCTGGAATCCAGGCAGGAAGGTACTTTGATTGGCAGGTCAGCTACTGTTTGAAGATATTTGGTGTCATTGTTCATCAGAAAGTCCTCCTGGAAGGGGAAGGCAGAAGAAACCCTTTCCTGCCCTACCTTACTTATTCTCAGCTTGTCTCTCCTGAGGGGCATAGCTGTCATTACAGGACCATTTCAAACAGCAAACAGTCACATCATCCCACAGGGAACAGAACTCAGGGAAATGGTTGCCAGTTTTCTACAAAGGGTGCCAGGGACATCTAAAGATGGGCTGCTTTTGGGAGGAAGATTTAGAGTCATGACATTCCCCTGGAGACAAGCTAGAAGGACCCTTCATCCCTGGAGGCTGTCTGGAACAAGGGCGCTCCCCAATGTTAGGGCCAAGGCGTGAGAAATCCTTAACCTTCCTAATTTTTTTCCTGAGATTTTAGTAGACAGGTGGTTCATTTCTCTTCCCAGAGGACTTTCCATTCCTGTTCCTTATTCTTTACTCACAAAAGTGCTTCCCAAGGGACAGAGATGAGTGCCTCCGGGTGAGGCATTAACACACTGAGAATTCATCACATCTTCAAAATCTAGCCTGGCCTTCTTACCAAAAGCATATCTAGTTTTTCTTGAAAAGATTTCATCACGGGTGGTACAGAGTTTGTCTTTGCCTCTCCTTACGTCATTTCTGGTTCCTGGCTTCTAGCAGGCACTATCTGTAGAGTCTAATTAGCCTTCAAAATGGATCCACCTTATACAATTTGACTTCACATGATCCCTCTGTGCTGAGTTATTTCCTCCTTTTAAAAAGACAGAAAACTATGGGTATTTAAAAAATGGCCTGTCAGAATTTTCTATATCCTTTGTGGCCCTTGCTCTGTGCTGTGCCTGGTCTTGTGGTTCAGGGCGGCAGGTGCCTAGCTTGATCCCTAAGGATTTTCGTGTTGGCCTTGACTGTCCCATTTTTGTTTTCAATCTGGGACTTAGAAACACAATCTGAAAGTATAAATATTTCATGAATATAAATGTTATATGTCTTCTGAATTTCATAGTTTGTTTTGAAAAGACAAAAAATCATAGTATCTTTGATCAGAAAGATGATGAATTTCCGGAGAGGTCAGATGATCTCTCCCTCGCCTTCCTCTCTGGAGCTGCTCAGCCAGGACACCCTTAAACGAGTCCCATAAAGGGGTAGAACCTGGGGAAAGGTCAAGGGTCAAGGTCCATCACCCTTGTTCAGTTTTAACTTAGTTCCATGGTCTTCAGTCAGTAAGCGATATAGCAAAATGTCCCTAATCCACACTCAGTATTTCTAGAGATTGGTAATTCCAGAAGCATGATAGGAAGCTTACTATATTAAAAATATATATGTGAAGACAATATTATGAAGCCTAAGCTTATGATAATACAAGCAAATTGTTAACTTGCTAAGAAGAATCCTACCTTTGAACATTTACATGTTGGTTAAAATGCTGCTGCTGCTGCTGACTGTAAATAAATTTAGCAAAGTAGATGGGTAGCGTTCTGAAAGAATCTTCAATTAACGTCTTCCTTGCGAATTTGAGAAATAAAAACAACTTAAAAAATTCCATATCTTTAAAGATATTCTATGGGTCTTTTTTTTGAACATGGCATTGGCCTTCTTCACATCATTTGATCCAAACTTGAGAAGTTTAATGAGACATCATACATTTATGAGGCTTGGATTGACTGACTGGATCACAACACTCTGAGGGCAATCTAAGGCCTAAGGGCCTTTGGGCCTCAGAGTATTCTCCTTATTCCAGGCTGCCACAATTAGGAATTAGGAATGGAGTTGACAGTTATCAAAATGATAAGACTGGGGTGCCTCTCAAAACAAAATTACCTTCCTTACTCATAGGTTCAAGACCTGAAATTCCTAGAGAAGGAGTTTGTGATTAAGACATTCAAAGTTCCCATTAAACAGTCACAATAGTTGTCCTGTAAGCAACCGTTTTAGGCTATGCATATATGTAAATATGTAAATATGCATATATGTAAATATGTATATATGTGTGTCTGTGTGTGTATGTATATAAAATAAGGGAATTGAAAGTTGAAACTCCCCCTATTTAAGTTAGATGATTAGTAGGAGGTAAACCTAGAACTAAAATATATATATATTTTTGAGACAGAGTCTCAAGCTGTTGCCCTGGGTAGAATGCTGTGGCATCATAGTTCACAGCCACCTCCAACTCTTGGGCTCAAGTGAGTCTCTTGCCTCACTTTTTTTTTTTTTTACTATTTTAGTAGAGACCAGGTCTCCCTTTCTTTCTCAGGCTGATCTTGAGCTTGTGAGTTTAAACAATCCATCCATCTCGGCCTCCCAGAGTGCTAGAATGACAAGCCTGAGCCACCGCATCTGGCTAGAACTGAAATCTTGATTTTTTTTTTTTAAACTTAATGTTCTTACTACTAACCATGGTGCTTCATCCATAAAATAGTCTGCCATAAAAATAGTTTAGTATAGTTAGCTCAGCAGATTAACAGCCTCCACCATATAAATTGTTCCTATTCAAAATGGAGTCTAGAGCAGGTGTATGTGTGTGTATTTCCCCCACTTTTTATTATAAATTTCAGACAGAGAAGTTGAAAGAATAGTACCAAGAATATCTATCCTCCTGAACTTAGCATAAAATAATGTAAAACACCTCATTAATGTATTTTTAATATTTTCTACATGCTAAATTAATATTTTGGCTATACTGAGTTCCATAAAAGATATTGCTCAGATTAGTTTCATTTGTTTCTTTTTATTTATTTTTTTAATGTGACCATCAGGCTATTAAACATTCTGAGTTAGGTTTGCATTGTGCCCCTGTTAGGCACAGCTGGTTCTAGACTATGCCCCCTTCCTTTTTTCTCCATGAGGTTGACTTAATGAAGTGTCTGTGACAGTTGTCTTTGGAATAGGACAGTTGTATTTTGGTGGAAAAGAAAGGGTTAGGAAAAGTCTGCAGAAAGGGCTCTGTCTTGGGAGGGCCTGGTTAGAATATCGGAGGAGGAACCCTCCAGAGCCTGCTAACAGGGCCTGTGAATAGCTGGGCCGGCCAGGCCACCTTTGCTCTGCCCGCTTCCTCCACACAGATTTGCACAAGGGCCGCTCCCTGTCATTGTGAAGTGTCGGGGGACTCACTTTCACCTTCATGTATTTTCTTGACTTTTGCCTAATGCATTTCTTTCTCTGTTCCTTTTTCCTTTTCTTTTTAATTCTTCCCAGTGCCTGCTCACTTCTAAATCCATTCTTCTAGTTGATCTTTGGAAAAGTCCCATGTTCCTTGAGTGCTATTTAAATCATCGCCTTGGACATCGTTGCCCTGGGAAATCCATGGATAGTAGAGATATTCTAGACTCCAGGCCGGGGTCTTCTCTTTGATTCCTTGCCCCTTTTCCCTAAGCTGCAAATGTCAGATTCCAGGCCGTTTCCCTTCTAGGACCTTCGTGCTTTGATTCACCTGAGTCTTCTCTTTGAAAATAGTAAGTTCTCATTTTCATCATACGAGTTGTATTGTTCATATGAGTAAAGATAAAAAATATAGATAAGAAAAATAATTTTTACCCTCATCCCAAGCACTGTGCATTAAGATGGTTTGGCAGCTCTTACAATAAATAACATTGTATTTTCATCTGCTGCTGCAACAAACCATTTCAAACATAGTAGCTTAAAACAATACCTTTATTAGTTTCTCCTTTTGGAAGTCAGAAATCTGAAATGAGTCTTATGGGGCTAAGATAAAGATGTCAGCAGGGCCACATTCCTTCTGGGGGCTCTAGGAGAGAACTGCTTCCCTGGCTTTTCCAGCTGAACTTGGCTTTGTGATCCCTTCATATTCAAAGTGCAGCCCTCTGACCTCTGCTTCTATTGTCCTATTGTGACATCTCCTGACTTTTTCTCTCTTACCTTTCTCTTATAAGGACCCGTGTAATTACATTGCGCCTCTCAGAAGAAGCCAGGATAATTTCTCAAGATCCTCCATCTCCATCTGTCCAGTCCATATAAGAAAGCAGATTAGGCCCCAGGGATGAGGAGGTGGACATCTGGGGGGAAGGTCCATTATTCTGTCCAACATACCTCCCCAAATCCAATACTCATTATTCTGTTGGTTTGCCTCCATTTTCTGTGCATGCAAATGTTTATTGCTATAGACTGAGGAATAGCAAGGATTTTGTTTTGTTTTGTTTTGTTGAGGAGGGGAAAGTGAGTGCAGAAAGCAGAATGGAAGGTTCTGTGGTGTCTATTCCAGTTCTCACTGAATCAGGACTCCACATCTACTGGATAGGGGTTGATGGCCAGAAATGGATGGAGCCATTTAAGAAAGACTGTGCCGTTCTGGGTGTAGGTATGCTTGCTCCAAGATCAAGGAGAAACATGGCTCAGAGTTACTTGTTTAGCTCTGGGTGCACAAACACCAAGCAGAGCTCTGGTGCACCAGGGATGGAAACAGGGGGGCATCTGGAGAAGACAGTGGGCATGGCCACACTTCCTCTTTCTGGGCAGTGGCAGAGGTACTGCAGGGGAGCAGGGGCGGCTGCATCCTGCAGAGCCCTTGGTTGTGGTGACGCCCATTTAAATACTCCCAGAAGGTCCTCCTATGACACACATGGGGACATTTTACAGGCAGAACAAACCTGTGCATGTCCCACCGAGAAATATATATGGACGCTTTTCCTTACAGGAAATTTTCTCCCATAATAGATGGGACAGCTTGGTTTTCCATATTTGGGGATATGATAATTATTTAACCACTCCTCTCTCTTGCTGGTGTTTCTAGTTTTTTTCTCTATTATAAGGCATAGTGTGGTGAAACCTTTCACAAATCCATAATTATTTTCTTAGGACCAACTTACTGGAAAGTGGAATTATTGGCTCTCAAGGGTGTAGGAATTTTTCTGATGCTTTTGAAGTATAAATGCCTTATAAAAACAAAAAGTTTCCTTATGTGTAAAATGAAAGGGTGAGATGGAAGTGGTGACTTACAAGACTTTTCTTTTGAGCCAGGAGACTCTTCCAGCAGAAACTGCTGCAGAACTTGAGAAGTAGATGAGTCAGAGGCGTTGGCTTCGGTGGACGAAGGGAGGGCCCATCTGCTTCTGCTTCATTCCCTCTCTGCTGCCAGGAGAGAAACTCCAGGTCTCCCAGGCATACCTTGCAAACCACAGAGTGAGGTGACCTTGCATTCCTTCCCACTGACGTGTTTGTGATCAGTCACTTTGAACTGCTGGTTGTCTAGATAGGTCAGGTGGCTGGATCCCTGCCATGCCCTTACCTAAGTGGTCAGTAGGTACTTGATAATCTTTTTGAATTTTTTTCTCAAGGGATCCTCCCGTCTTGGCCTCCCAGAGTACTAGGATTACAGACATGAGCCACTGCACCCCACCTGTGCTTTTTAATCTTAGAGAGCAGCCATTTCCTAGCATATCAGAAGCAGGAAGGATCTTTTTTTTTTTTTTTTTTTTTTTTTTTGAGACAGAGACACAAGCTGTCCCCCTGGGTAGAGTGCCGTGGCATTACAGCTCACAGCAACCTCCAACTCCTGGGCTCAAGCGAGTCTCTTGCCTCCGCCTCCCAAGTAGCTGGGACCACAGGTACCCGCCACAACGCCCCCCTATTTTATGGTTGCAGCTGTCATTGTTGTTTTGGCGGGTCCGGGCTGGGGATTCAAACCCACCACCTTAGGTGTACGTGGCTGGCGCCTTAGCCAGTTGAGCTAT
>CAUYTI010139178.1:0-11916 GCA_963575145.1 Galago senegalensis | reverse complement strand
CAAGCTGTCCCCCTGGGTATAGTGCTGTGGCATTACAGCTCACAGCAACCTCCAACTCCTGGGCTCTAGCGAGTCTCCTGCCTCCGCCTCCCAAGTAGCTGGGACCACAGGCGCCCGCCACAACGCCTGGCTATTTTTTGGTTGCAGCTGTCACTGTTGTTTGGCGGGTCCGGGCTGGGGATTCGAACCCACCACCTTAGGTGTACGTGGCTGGCGCCTTAGCCAGTTGAACTATAGGCGCCGAGCCACTATGAAAGTTTTGAGAGAGACTGTGTTATGGTCCATTATTTCACTTCCAAGAAACACAGCTGATAAGGCCCTTTCTGGTTCACCTGTGCAAGTTTCAACCTGCTTGGCTTACTGGTGTTGCTAGGAGGGTCTCATGTGTTTCTGTCTATGTGGATTTTGTGTTTCTCAATTTTTGTGTTATCTCAAAACTTTTGTAATAACCCAGGTATATAATAAAGTACATTTTCAAGGCTCAAATGGAAACAGTAGGGGGAGCCCAATTCCTCTAAGAACTGCCACCCAAGCAGAATAGCTCTGGTAACAAAAATAATATATTAAGGAAGCTAAGAAGAGTAAGGTAGCTCTGTGCTTACTTAAATGAAATTAACTCCAAGATATATTAAATTAACAAACCATATAGCAAAAATATTTTTATTTTTTATTTTTTTGCATTTTTTTGGCTGGGGCTGGGTTTGAACCCACCACCTCCAGCATTATGGGGCTGGCGCCTTACTCCTTTGAGCCGCAGGTGCCGCCCAACAAAAATATTTTTATATAAGTATTTATAGAACATACACACGTACATATGTTTCTATCCCTAGAACACCTCTAGAAGGAAACCCCAGAAACTCCTAACATTGGTTGCCTCCAAGGAAAGAGGTTAGCCTGAGCGGGTGACACAATCATGCATGAGCCTTTTTACTTGGTTACCCTTTTATAGGGTTTTATTTATGTATCATATGCACATATTATTTCAAAAAGTTAAATTATTTAACTAAAAATAAAGGAAAAATATATTACATTTGGGGACAACTATAAAAATATTCTCTATTGAAAAGGAATAAAAAACAAAAATAATCCTAGTTCTTCCCTTTTATCAGGTCATAAGAACCAACAGTTCATTTGAGCATTTTAATGCTTTCTTTTAGTCATTCTACTGAGTTCTGTTTTAGATTCTTGGTATTCTGAGCATATGCGTTCTCAAATTTCAACTAAATCTAGAAACTAAACCCTTCTTTAATATTATTTTGCTCCCTGAAGAGTGAATTCTATCTGTATAAAGTGACTGAATCTATGAGAAAGAATAAAGAATCAGATTCTCTTTAAATTCCTCATCAACATGCTTAAATTTAGCAGCACTGTCTCTGCAACTGCTTCTAGACCCTACTCTCCAGAAAAAAAACTGTCTCTGAAGGTCTGTTTGGCAGGAGAAAGATCACCAACTTGTTTCACACTGTGTAACAAGGACGGAGACATTTTTTGTTTATATCTCAAAGGTAACTTGATCTAAATTTAAAAATTAAGGGTGATATAGACAAAAATAAACAAAACCAGAAACATACACAGAAAAACTTCACAGAGAGACACGGAGAAACTAGAGACTTGTGAAGGAATACTACTATCCTACAGCCTTTAAGAATAAACTGAGTTTGAATTTTAGGATATATAGGATTATCCCTTACTCCACCCATACACACTAATTCTAAATGAAAATATCAAGTGAGCTGGGTTATCATACTCATTTTTTAAAAACTTATGTAAACCTGAGAACATTTTAATGTACTGAATTAAAAACTGAGTCTCATATAGTATTTTGTGTATGTATTAATATACTGTGTCTTTAAAGCAGGGTTTCTTAACAGTGCACTATTGCCACTTTGGACCAGATGGTTCTCTGTTGTGAGGGACTATACTGTGAATTTTTAGGATGTTTAGTAGCAGCCCTGGCCTCTACACACTAGTACTAGTAGCATCCCCCTAATTGTGACTATCAAAAATGTTTTCAGGTAGGGTGCAGTGGCCCATGCTTGTAATCCCAGCACTCTGTGAGGTTGAGGCAAGAAGACTGCTTGAGACCAGACTGAGCAAGAGCAAGATCCTGTCTCTATTAAAAATATAGAAAAATTAGCCAGGTGTGGTGGTATGGGCCTATAGTCCCAGCTACTCAGGAGGCTGAGGTAGAATTGCTTGAGCTCAGGAGTGTGAGGTTGCAGTGAGCTATTATCACACTACTGTATTCTAGACTGGAGGGGGACAGACAGAATGAGAGAAAGAAAGGAGGGAGAGAGTGGGGGGGGAGAGAACACAAGCTTGCAGATGGAAGGGAAGGTGAAGGGAGGAGGAGAGGGGAGAAGAAAGAGAAAAAAAGTTTTCAAGTATTATCAAATGTCCCGTTGGGTATAAAACTGATTAGAGAAAAAGAAATAGAAAGGAGAATTATAGAAATATCTTTTCTTTGTGCATATTTTTTCTTTTAACTTGAGTTAATTCTGTAAGGTGTTCTCAAATTAAAACAATTTTGCAAAGTACAAGAAATGTGTAATACATCAATTTATCCTATCACACCCTTAGGCATAGCTTAATAGAGTAATAAATGTTGATAATTATTAAATACCTAAATGTGTTGATTGATTTTTTTGAAGGTTACACAACAATATACGGCAGAAACTCAAAATCAATGATATTAAAAAGTATTTCCCTACCTTCATCTAATTTATATTTTTTATGTATCTTTTTCTAGATTTATCTTTATTTTTATAGAAGCTATCAAAATCTTTAAGTAGAGGCAAAGACTCAGGCTACTGGTACATCTGAGTCACAAACCTAGAATGCTTATGTCACAATATGAACAAAAATCAAATTCATTAAAATAGCATTTCATACAAAGCAATTAAAGTTGTAGATGTCCTGGTCTTGTGGTAAGAGTTTTGAAGAATTGATGGGACTGTGTAGAGTCTATAGCCATGTGCCAGTGGTGTTCTTTGATGATTATGGAGTCCTTATTACTGGGTTTTTTTTTTTTTTTTTTTTTTGAGACAGAGCCTCAAGCTGTCCCCCTGGGTAGAGTGCTGTGGCATCTCAGCTCACAGCAACCTCCAACTCCTGGGCTCAAGCGAGTCTCCTGTCTCCGCCTCCCAAGTAGCTAGGACCACAGGCACCCACCACAACGCCCGGCTATTTTTGGTTACAGCCATCATTGTTGTTTGGAGGGCCCGGGCTGATTCGAACCCGCCACCTTGAGTGTACATGGCTGGCGCCTTAGCCACTTGAGCCACAGGCGCCAAGCCATTACTGGTTCTTGATTATCTTCATAAAAATACCAGCATGTGTGCCTTCTAGATAAACTTAGTAAGCACAGGTTACTTACTTCCAGTGAATGCTATCCATCGAGCATATTTTGTAGCTTCTCTTCGCCAGTGGGAAGCCACCAGCAAACCACATGTAACAGTCAATGAAATGATTCCCATGATGATAAAAAACAGTGTGGTGACCCATTCTGGGGGAAGCCGGGGAGGGATGCATGTCCGATCTCGTCCATGGATTGTTTGACACTGTCTCACAAGGCCAACAGTGAGTGCTCCTGAGGAGATGCAGAAGATGGGAATACTTTAATGGGTTTGAGAAACCCAGGAATATTCCCTATAACCAGCCCTTTAGTCCTTAATCCTATTTCTCTCTTAGTGAATCATTCAAGCACTTAATTCCCCTAGGATTAAATCTGACTCTTCAACATTCTGCTATAGTTAATAATACAGTGATACTTGGCTTAACATACAAAGTGAACTTAGGAAAAAAAAAACTCAACCTCACAAAAGCCACAAAAGGCAGTTCATTCAGTCATTCATTAAACAAGTACTTTTCTGAGTACTTGGGTCAGGCCTCATTCTAGCCTCCATGGCAATAATAGCCACCAAAATGAGGTTCCTGGGCAGCACCTGTGGCTCAGTGAGTAGGGCACTGGCCCCATATACCGAGGGTGGCACATTCGAACCTGACCCTGGCTAAACTGCAAAAAAACCAACAACAACCAAAAAAAAAAAAAATTGCCGGTGCCTGTAGTCCCAGCTACTAGGGAGGCTGAGGCAAGAGAATCACCTAAGCCCAAGAGCTGGAGGTTGCTGTGAGCTGTGATGCAAAAGCGTTTTACTGAGGGTGACAAAGTAAAGACTCTGTCTCTTAAAAAAAAAAAAAAAAGAGGTTCCTGCCTTTGCTGAACCTGGACACTAGTGGAAAGAACTGAATTTCTTTTCTACTCCCAGATCCAAGACTCATTGTACACTTACTTTATTTTGGCTGAGGAGAAAAAACTAGTAGGACCCACCCCCCAATTTGGTAAGTTCACCATTTTTGTATAGTGTACAAGTGTTCACAGTATCCAACTATTATTGTCATGTTTCAACAGAAAAGCACAAAGGCAAATTACAAAAGTAATTTTTAAAGTGTCCCCTCATTTAAGTAACATAAAAGTGATTTTTGTAAAATGTCAAGCACTGTTTTTCCATAAATGCGTTCTTCTCTCAAACCAAGGACCCCTCTTTTATCAAATTTTGGGGAAATTAGTTTCTGAAAACTTAGATTAGAAAAAGGAAAGAGTAATTATTTCTCTTCTTCCCCACTAAGAATGACTAAAATGTTGCTTCTGATAAAAACTACTTGTTTTCTCTTACAAGAGAACTGTAAATGGGGAAACAACAAAAATACAAGAACAGAAATTTCAGGAGCCATTGAAAATATAATAGATTTTGGGAGGGGGTCTTTTTGGGGTCTGTTATTTTTTCAAATATACTACAAATCAAAAATAAAAAAGTAAATAACCAAAATAATAGCACTTGCCATGAACAAACTCCTTCTATGAGAACAGTCAACAAAATTCCCAGAGGCATTTTAGGAAGCTTTGATGGTGGGAGGAGACACATCAGGGCAGGATCTGTGTGTACAGATGGATTTGGGCAAGGGGGGAATGTGTCAGGGGGGATGTTGGGGGGGGGGATGTTGGGGAGAGGCTGGGAGGGTGGGTTCCTCAAACTTAATTGCCTTTTGCCAAAGATACATCTTTAGAAATGAAGCAACATGTTGAAAGGAAATGAAACAGATCAGTTCTGCTCTCAAACCTGAGTTGGAATCTTTTTACCTCCTCTGTTGCTAACTCTATCTGACCATAACTAAATAGAGTAGCAAAAGAAAATAAACAAGCTATATTTTTTTCCTTCCAAATTACCTAATAATTAGGCCCATCTGGTGATCCATGCATAAAAGCAAACAACATTGTAATTATGGGGTTTTCAGAGGCAGGACCAAGGCAGATAGGAGACAGAAAGTGACCAAACCTTCCAAATAAAGCCATATGCTATATTTCCTCTGAGCTGAGAGACTTCTTAGGCCAAACAGAAATCAATAAAATTTTTTTGACACTGATTCCTTTAAAGTTTTGTGGCAACTGCTTAGGGGTGAAAAGTCACCAAGGAGTTGCTTAACTATTCTGAAAAAGTCCTTGAAAAGAAAAATTGTGGAGGAGGGAGTATCTTATTATGATAAAACATTTTATTATAATTTTGGAAATGAAGCATTCACAGCAGGGCCCAAGGACTCCTAACAGGAAACTACTACTGGTCATTCAGCAAAAGACTTCTAAACAAATTATTCTCTTGTAGTCATTATTCCACATTTTATAAAAGCTGTAACTGCTGTTAAGAAAAAAAACTACAGGCAAGGAAAGACCCTCTGACAAAATACAGTATTACGGATTCTGATTATAGCAGCAACTTTCCTTACAACTTAACACACAAAGAAAGTTTCATTGGTTACTCTACATATCTACTTGGATTTACACTTGAGAATTTTTTGCTGGTAAATATTAAAAATTGTAGATTCAGTAAATCATAACTAAAATATCTCTCCTTCAAAATACAGTAGCACTGGCTTGGCACCCATAGCTCACTGGTTAGGATGCCTGCCACATACACTGGGGCTGGCAGGTTCAAACCTGGCCTAGGCCTAATAAACAACAATGACAACATAGCCAGGTGTTGTGGTAGATGCCTGTAGTCCCAGCAACTTGGAGGCTGAGGCAAGAGGACTGCTTGAGCCCAAGAGTTTGAGGTTGCTATGAGCTGTGATGCTACACATAGTGAGACTATGCCTCAAAAAAAAAAAATACAGTAGCACCTCTATAAGTTCACTACCCAAGGGACTGTCACAAACTGGTCAATATACAGAGGTGGTCAATGTAAGGAAGTAGGCTTACGTTGTGCTGATACATACATGTGGTGCATGTCTGGTCTACAAAATTTAGGTCAACTTAAGGAGGTAGTAAATGTAGGGAGGTGGTTAACTATGAAGATTCTAGTATTTTTCTGAGTATCATTATGTTGCCTCTCATCCTCCTTTCACATTAGGGATGAAATTTAACTTTACCTTCTGTGCTTATAGATTGTTAAGCTTTATGGGTAGGACTACTTTTTCCCTCCTCTCCTGTGTAGCATACCATACCATAAAAACAAAACAAGAAAATAAAAATCATAGTGATATTTCCTACAAGCCAACTGGAAATGACCTGACAGATGTTCAGCTTTACAAGAAGAGCTATGTTCCTGCATTTATTTTTATTTTGATTTTTGTTGTTGTTGTTGCAGGTTTTGGCCAGGGCCAGGTTTGAACCTGCCACCTCCCATATATGGGACCAGTGCCCTACTCCTTGAGTCACAGGTACTGCCCTACTGTATCTATTTTTTACTTTTTATAGAGACAAGGTCTCTGTTGCCCAGGCTGGTCTCAAACTCTGGGCCTCAAGCGATCCTCCCACTTTGGCTTCCTTTGGTGCTGGGATTATAGGAGTGAGCCACCATTCTTGGCCATTTCTCCTGTACTTATAAAATTCTGTATCAGCAAATCAAGACCAAATTTTAAGCAGCAGAAGAAAGCTATTGTTGACAACCAGAAGGAATAATTTATATGTAAGAAAATCAACACACAATATTTCATTGACTGTCTCATGTGCTCTACATTGCTGAAGCGGTTAGAGAGTCTTATCATAGCTCACAACAACCTCAAACTCCTGGGCTCAAGCAATCCTCATGCCTCAGTCCCAAGTGGCTGGGACAACAGGTACCTGCTATAATGCCCAGCTAATTTCTCTATTCTTTTTTTTTTTTAGCAGAGATGGGGTCTCACTCTTGCTCAGGCTGGTCTTGAACTCCTGAGCTCAAGTGATCCACTTGTCTCAGCCTCCTAGAGTGCTAGAATTACAGGCATGAGCCACCATGCCCAGCCTCTGCAGTTAGAGATTCTAAAGCTAATACACATATTCGGAGGAAGACTTTCCTTAAATATATTAGACAAGAGATCGTGTAAACAGTGATTGGTCAATGTTGTCAAAATTCATTCTTTTGTGTAAGGCTGAAATCAACAAAATTTCTATCACGATCACATATTTCCCATAAGCTAACTGGGGAAATCTGCACAAGGATAACTGTGCTGCTCCTATTAAATGTTATAAATTCAGGTACTGTTTGTTGCCAAACTTTCAACACATCTTTAAATTTAATATTTTACTTTGATGAATTATATTCTGCCTGTAGATTCAAATCCATCACTCACATTGGTAGTCAAGATCTTTTACTACCTTTAAATCCCTTTAACAAATTTAGCCTGTATTACACAATCATGTGTTTGATTTTTAGGTAGCTTTTTAATCCAAATGGAACATGAGCTTTTCAGAGAGAGAACTGCACCTTCTACTTCACTGGAAACCCCCCACTAGCAGTGAAATTAATAGGCATTTGGTGAGCTTAAAAGAATTTAAAACAAGCTAAATTTAAAATCACACTGCATTAAATAGGTTCTCCTGCTGAGTCGGCTTACTCAGTGTGGTTTCCTACAGCACACTTATTAAACACAAGCTCAGTCATTCACTGATTTTTGTTTTTCAACAGGTCTTTTTGCCTCTTGATGGGGCCTGTAATTCCATTCCCCAAATAGCCAATCCATCTCTACCCTTTGGCTGTTTCCTAGGTAACCAACCCAGCCAAATAAAAGACACGCAATAGGAAAAAGGACACCAAACTAGAAACTATTGCATCACATAGGCCTCTCAGTGTCTCACCTATGCATCATAATATATAAAAGTAAAAGTCATAATGAGTCTTACCCCTTCAAGTAGGAGTAAGTTAACTAAAGAAGTTTTTGACACTATCACCTATAGATCCAGACACTGCTGAAACAATTTAACACAGCCAGTCTGAGCAGGTCTGTTGCCACAAGAAGGATGACTATAAGGCATATCATTACTACATGTGCAAGCAGTGTCACAGAAAATCTTTAACACAGGAGTAGTAAAGCAGAGAAGCACACACCCACCAGAGAGAAGGTTTTCCCAAGCAGGGTTAGACCTGAGAAAAAATAGTGAAGGTAAAATTTGCTGATGCTTTCTCCTATGTCCCCTTTACGATTTCCTCCAATTCACAATGTTCTCTTCCTTTCAGGGCTCTCAAGTTAGTTTTAGGTGTTGTGACCTGGCCTGGGCAATCTGCTGATGCAGATCTCTAGCTCTGCTTTCTTCATGGGGATATAAAACTCTGTGCATGACAAGCTATCTCATTGGTTACAGAAACCAAACACTTTACCACAGCCATCCCTCTCAGTGACTGATAAAGGCTTAACATACTGCCCCTCCCCAAAGCATTTGTACTTAAACAAGGGATAGTATTCTAATCGAACTAAAATTACAGAGTTTTGTGTTTTAGCAATAGGCTGGCTGAAGAAATTCAGAAGAACTGAAGGGCAGATGAGGAGAGGAGGGGATTAGGAAGGAGGAGGATCCCAAAGTAGGCAGGGTGCCTCTCTGGTTAAGTCACACTCTGGAAGCTCTTTCAATCTGCGGTCCCCACCCTTTTTGGCACCAGACACTTGGTTTCATGGAAGACAAATTTTCCACAGACCCGGGTAGGTGGTAGGGATCTGATAGGAGGTGAAGCTTAGATTGTGATGTAAATGATGGGGAGCGGCTGAAAACACAGATGAAGGGGAGTGGCTCAAAATACAGATGAAGGGGAGCGGCTGAAAATAAAGATGAAGCTCCACTTGCTCACTCTGCTGCTCACCTCCTGCTGTGTGGTTCAGTTCCTAATATGCCGCGGACTGCTACTTATCCATGGGCTGGGGGTTGGGGACCACAGCTTTAAATGAGTAGATGCACAAGCACAGAAAAGAATAGCATATAGGTAACTTAAAAACTTTACATACTTATTTTTTTTCTCCAGAAGCATAACTAGTAATAATTTTTTTTTTTTGAGACAGAGCCTCAAGCTATCCCCCTGGGTAGTGTGCCATGGCATCACGCTCACAGCAACCTCCAACTCCTGGGCTCAAGCGAGTCTCCTGCCTCAGCCTCCCAAGTAGCTGGGACTACAGGTGCCCGCCACAACACCTGGCCATTTTTTGGTTGCAGCCATCGTTGTTTGGCGGGCCTGGGTTGGGGATTCGAACCCACCACTTTAGGTGTATGTGGCTGGCGCCTTAGCTGCTTGAGCCACAGGCGCCGAGCCAACCTACATATTATTAAAACAGATGATAATGATATTTTTTCCTACTGAATTTATAATAACAAATTATATAATTAAACTGATAAGTAGGGGGTATGGTAGGAAGCGATGATGTTCCTTTAGTACATATATATGCATACACAAATCAAACTATGTTATTAGCTTTTTTTTTTCCTTTTTTGAGGCACAGTCTCACTATGTTGCCCTTGGCAGACTGCCTTGGCGACAGAGATCACAGCAAGGTCAAACTCTTGGGCTTAAGCGATTCTCTTGTCTCAGCCTCCCAAGTAGCTGGGACTACAGGCACCCACCACAATGCCTGGCTATTTTTTGGTTGCAGTTGTCACTATTGTTCAGTAGGCCCAGGCCAGAATCAAATACGCCAGCCTTGGTGTATGTGGCCGATGCCCTACTCACTGAGCTTATGGGTGCCACCAAGACTTTTAATAATGATTATGATCATGTGAAATATCACAACTAGCTGAGTGGCTCATGCCTATAATCCCAGCACTCTGGGAGGCCAAGAGTTGTGGATCACCTGCACTCAGGAATTTAAGACCAGCCTGAGCAAGAGTGAGATCCTCTCTCTACTGAAAATACAGAAAAATTATCTGGGCATCGTGGCATGTACCTGTGGTCCCAGCTACTCTGGACACTGAGCCAGGACAATCACTTGACACCCATGAGTTTGAGGTTATAATGAGTTATGACGATGCCACTGCACTCTCCCCAGGGTGACAAAGTGAGGCTTTGCCTTAAAATAAATAAATAAAAATCAGAACAAAGTCCATTAGTTTTTATAAATTGCATTTCTTCCATCTTTAATATAGGAGAAGCGTGTATTGTGACAGACCAATTGGCATAGCAGCTCATTGCAGATTTTTTTTTTTTTTTTTTTTTTTGATAGGAGCCTCAAGCTGTCCCCCTGGATAGAGTGCCATGGCATCACAGCTCATAGCAACCTCCAACTCCTGGGCTCAAGCGAGTCTGCTGCCTCAGCCTCCTGAGTAGCTGGGACGACACGCGCCTGCCGCAACGCCTGACTATTTTTTGGTTGCAGCCGTCATCGTTGTTTGGCGGGCCTGGGCTGGATTCAAACCCACCACCTTGGGTGTACATGGCTGGTGCCTTAGCCACTTGAGCCACAGGCGCCAAGCCACATTGCAGAATTTTTGTTGTTAACGGGGATTAGTTATAACATTTTATAAGATGATAATGAAGATTGACTAGTGGAATTAAATATTTCATTTTATGAGCTTGGCCCCCGTAGCTCAAGCAGCTAAGGCACCAGCCACATACACCAGAGCTGGTGGGTTCGAACCTAGCCCAGGCCTGCCAAACAGCAATGACAACTATAACCAAAAGATAGCCGGGTGTTGTGGCAGGCGCCTGCAATCCCAGCTACTTGGGGGGCTGAAGCAAGAGAATTGCTTAAGCCCAGGAGTTGGAGGTTGCTGTGAGCTGTGACCCTATGGCACTCTACTGAAGGTGACAGCTTCAGGCTCTGTCTCAAAAAAAAAAAAAAATTATTTTATGATTTGATAGATTTTCTTCCTCAAATGAAGGCAATTAGTTACATTTTTATCTGCAGATTTCTTTTACTTCATCTTCAAATCTATGATAGTCTCAGTAAGCATTTGTTATATATATATTATATACACACACACACTTTTTTTTTTAATTAACCAATTTGTTGATTTGGAACTTTTTTTCCTGCTTCATGTGATCTGTAGGAAAGTGGAACTTTCTTTTTAATTGATAACAATGTTTAACGATACTTGAGAATAGCTAAAAACATTTTTTTGTGTGCCATTAAATACATGAACAAGCTATTTTTTAATGTTTGATGCTTTCTTTTTTAAGTAGGATCTTTTTGTGAAGTAAGCATTATTTGATGGTAATCAGGGTCCATAAGGCAAAGTCACTATGACAGCCTTTTTCACAAGATATCTGAAATCAGAATATCCTAATGCTGGCATTACTCTATTTCTGAAACCACTCCTCTCTTTTAATAGAACTATGTGTAAGATGGGGAAAAATAAATCCAAGACAGGTTTATAATGACGCCATTAAACACAGAAAAGATCTTATTAGTAAAATCAGTGATTTGATTCACACATGGAAGTAGAATTCAGGATGGATAGGGGCTAACTTTGTGGGAATGAGAAAATTGGAAGAGCATTTGGGAAACTTTTCGAATGTATCACTTTTAGAAATTAAAGATTAAGGCTCGGTGCCTATAGCTCAACCGGCTAAGGCACCAGCCACGTACACCTAAGGTGGCGGGTTCGAATCCCCAGCCCGGACCTGCCAAACAACAATGACGGCTGCAACCAAAAAATAGCCGGGCGTTGTGGCGGGCGCCTGT